>KN892490.1:3375-26779 GCA_000934455.1 Apostichopus parvimensis
CCCACACACACACACCCCACACTCTCTCTGACTCACCTTCCCAACAAAAATATACTAGAAAGTTACAAAATGGTCATTCATGCTCAGAGAACATTTTATAATTTCAACTTCAAAGCATTTCCCCTAGCTGAGACATGCAACTGCTGTCAACCAGGCTCAAGTATCTGCATGGGAAGAATTTTGGCATTCTGAACCTCCAGCAATCTACTTTTGTCAACTTTAAGCAGTTTATTAGCAAGCTAGAATGTGTATACCTTTAAAATATTTGAAACTGGAAGTTATAGACCAAGTCGCTGGATGAAAAATGTTGCAGGCGCTCGCTTGGAAATGATTTTCTTACAGCTAGAAAGAATACATCCAGAAATGGTAATTGTTAAAAGCGTTTCACCAGGTGGTTACCAAAGTTGGCGCAAACTTTCAACAAGATAATTCACCAATCACCCCACCCGGCCTCTCGTCCCGACCGCCTGATGCAGCCACAACTCGGCAGATAGACTTACTTGCTTTGGGACGTCAGGATGCTACATTCGGTGCATTTACTGCAAAATACTCCGCCACACATTCTGCAGTGATGTTTCCTGACAGTCAAAGAGAATTGACATTCACATTCCATGCATTGCTTTACCTGGCAAAGAAATGAAAAAGAAATATGAAAAAAAAAATTGAAAAACAACAGAAGTAAACTTTGAAAGCACAATTTCATTACTAATATCAAAATTATATGATTTATGACAATTCCTTTCACTATCATCACAACCATAAATTTACCTTCATTTTCAACGTGTGACACATACCGGTGGTGATTGAGCTCTAGTTGCATTTAATACAGGGGTTCTAAATGGGCGACCTGTGGGCAAAATCCAGCTCACAACGTTGTACTAAATCGGGGTATCTGGACCCTTAAGGACTTGAGCAAACTTACCAGCCTACACTGCACATTTAATCAATGTAGGTGTAGTAAGAGTTTTTAATTCTATTGGGCCCATTGATACGACAATACTTTTTCTTGACCCTCTTTATAAACTTAAGACCTCTGATCTAGAAAATTGTAGCTTTTAGATAAAACACACAAAATAATTTTTTTTGGTTTTTTTCCGGAAAGAAAAATGAGAAAGAACTCACATCTTTGTCTTCAATCCATCTTTCCATAGCCTTTAATTTCCGATGATTCTCAACTTTTTGTAACCTTTGCCACATAACATCCTTTTCCCTGAAAAAAAAAATAAAACAAAACATGAAAAATAAATAGGAAGAATGGTAAAGTGTCATGCCTCACGCCCTTCTCTCACCCCTTCTCACACCCTTCTCAACAATTTCAGGCATCCCGATGTCGACATCTCCCAGCCTGGATGGCAAGTTTTGTTTCTCTGTGTTATGTGCTTATGTATGCTAACAGCTTACACCACACATGCAGTGGCTATCCAAGTTTACACATTTAGCTTAACTGGCTTTTTCTTTTTACAATCAGTTTGGAAGACCATTTCAGATGGGAAAACCTGGATTTTTCCTGGATGAAAAAGATCCCCCTTCTTACTTTTGCTATCAGGGCCTTAGCCCACTACCTCCCAGATGCTAGGGTTCAATTTTTTTACTGCCACCAATTTTATCCATTCATCCATTGCACTGGTCTCTGGGTGGATCATGTTTCTAACTTGTTGCCCGATCCCACAACAAGTTGCTTCTGACTGCCCTTTTCCCCCTTCCCCTCTTTCCACCCCTCCTCACCCCACCTCAGTAGAACATAGGGCTACAATTACGCTTTTGACATCCACTGAAATCAATCTCTTTATTATTCATTATTTATTCCAGTTTTCATTCTGTTTGTAAATTTTTGTTGTTGTATTTTTAATAATAGTCCATACTTTCCAAATTTGACAATTTGTTTCATCAATTCTTCATTATCTTTCTCTTTCTGCTCCAGTTTTGCTCTGAGCTGATCAATCTGGCTGGCGTCATACTTCTGCGTTGATTTAACCATATCCTAAAATAAATTAAACAATATTAAGAACGAAATAGAAACATCACGAAGGAATCATAAACAATGTAAGGTTGAATCTATGGATGAATTTAAGAGTAATTTTATATTTAAAACAAAAACCAATAATAATTGAAGACTTCATCGTCTTAATCAAGGTTGTCTTAAAGGAGCACTCAAGACATTAAATATGTTTTGTTTTAAATATTTTTGTTTAAAATATTTAATATGTGAACATGTCTGAAGATCTCTTTTAAGGCAACCTTGATTAAGAAGGTTTACATATATATGTCCTCTCTTCAGGTATTATCATAATTTGTTTTGCTTTAATAGTAAATTCTACGGACTGCAGAATGTCTGACTTTAAGTTTACCATAAAGAATCAAGACATGAAAAAATCCAACTTAATCTTTTCTGAGACAATTTTTTTTAATGAAATACAAACGGTTTATTCATATCTACATCTGTTCTTGTCTTACAGCATTTTTGTGTCAATTCTGAGAAGATCTTTATTCCTCACTTGATGTTCCAGCAACTTTTGACTCGTTTCCCAACAAACGCTAGAAATTGTATTGTATCAAACGTATCTCGAACCAGTCACTAGATTTCAAAATGTGAAGTGGCTGGAACAAATTCTGTCATGGCTCAACACGTCTATAAACTGCAGTGAATTGTGACCACTCGATCAATGGTGGATCTGGCTATGACATACTGCTGGCTGACTTCTCAGTATAGATTGAAACATGGTCACTGTTTGTAATAAAACACTTACAGTGTTCCCATGCAAGTGAACATACAACAAGATACAACCCAATTGTACTTGTTGCTACAGGAAGGGGATGTACTTACTTCTAATTCTATGACATTTTTTGCTCTCTGCTCAAGCTGGTTGGATATCTGGACAAAGTGAAAAGTCAAAAAAATTATATAAATTAATATCAGAGCAAAATTAGAAAAAAAATGAAATGTTGGAGGGATAGGCACCGATAGCAAATGAAGGGTGCAGAGATGTACCACACAAGAGAAATGTAATCACGGAATGAGAAAGGTTTCAATAGATGGACAATTCAGGAAGTAAAACAGGTGTTGCATGCCCCCTCCCTGCCCCTCCCCGCCCCTCCCCCACCCCCCAAAAAAAACGATGAAAAAGCCTACCTCACTGCTAAAGTCATTTCAAAGTGTCAAAAATGTCAAGGATATGCAGCAAAGTTTGGTGATGGATTTCCCATAAAACCAAAAATATGCCAATTAAATATGCTACGAAATTTAAGAGTTGAACAAGATAGGGAGCAAAAGTACATGCTGGGTGCACCTTATCACCCTAAAAAAAAAACTGTTTGCCATGGACAATTCCAAAAGTGGCAAAACTGGGCAGCTAAAACTGTTGTGGAGGGCATCTCACACAAACCAAAACTATGCTAAAGAATTTTATAAGAGGTGGCAGAGACACACAGTGAAATTTGGTGAAGAGTTTCCCACATAACAATTCGTACCTTGACGTTTATCATACATATACATATGTATATAATACATATAATATGATATAAACTAATAAAGCTTACAGTGACAGGGTATCGTACTTATAGGTCTCAACACTCTGCTGTGTTTCATGCATTAAAATTATTAACCACATTTCATTTCATGCCTATATTTTCATTGGAGTGATAGCAGAAAAGACGCTATTGGCTATTCACTCCGTCTCTTTTTCAATTTTATTTTTTATTTTTTTAATATTAATAATAGGGTATCGTGATGGTATGTCGTTTGATGTAAATAGAGCGTCGCAATAAATCTTGCCTTTGGACATAGTCAGCAGTTTGTATTATAATATTATCTCGATGCTGACTGGCATGCTGGGATTATTTTGATGAGTCCCTCCAACGTGATAAAAATATGAAATATGAAACAACAACCCTGACATGTAGGGAAGGGGATTGGACAGTAGAGAAAAAACAAAACAAAGGAAGTATTGCATAACCCAGCAACCCTGTCAATTCTTCCTCCTGCAAATACTTGAAGATATTAAGAAATAGAAAAGAAGATGGGCAAAATACCTGTAACAGACTGGTTTCAAGAACTTGTATCTCATCTTTCTGTTTCATGCAGATGGCTTCTTTCAATTTCAACTACAAACATCCCAAATGAGAACAAAAAGGGGAGGAAAATTGAGGAAAAACTCAATGTAAAACAAAAGATACTCCCATGTGGAAGTGAGGTAAAAAAAACAAAGCTGTGGTTGTCAAAAGGAAAATATATTGCTTGCAAATTTATTTTTACTATAAACTAGAAATGAAATATCACTCAATAGCAACAAGTTTTAGGTACTGTTTTACTGCTAAATGCAGACTTTAAACAAGTCTTACAATCAGTAATTAATGTCTGTCACTATACAGAGGTTAAAAAAAAAATCCTAAACAATGTTTGACAAGAACAATGTCCAACTAAACTCACATGAGCTGAGGAGGGTGAAAGATTAAAGGGAGTCCATAGTTAAAGTGGAATGTGTGGATCCTTGCCAAGTTAATGGTAGAAAATAACAACCATACAGTTGCTAAGCAATTGTAAATTTCACTGAAGCAATATACATTATAAAGTAACTTGATGGAATAAGATTTTTTTTTTGAAGGAACATGGGCTTTCAGCTCATTCCAATAAAATAAAAAAATGGAGTAAAAAAAGGTCAAATGTTTTTGAGTCACCATGTTTACATGGTTTTACAGACTTTGACTAATGTTGATGCAAATAACCTTTGACCTCCACCAATTTCCAAAGGGTTCTTGTACTCACCAAGCTAGATCTACATATCAAGTATGAAGTTCAACAAACATGTACTTTTTGACTTATCCTGTTTACAAAGTTGTCAGACTTTGACCTTCACAGAAAAAAATAGTGTACTTGTACTTAATAAGCCAGATCCACATAGTTATCCACATAAGTTAATCCATAATGACCTTTTTGAGTTACGGTGTTTACAAGCAATTGTCACATACAAACACACTCACGTTATTTTTGTTTTGCTCTTCGATAATTTCTTTACTGGCTTTAATATCTGAGAAATCCTTCGTCTTAGTTGCTAGGTTCTCCTCAAGTTCTTCACATCTCTCTTTCCAGTGTGAGACTTCGGATGTTAGCTCATCAAAACTCTGAAAAGGTAATGGTTTTTTTCCAAAATTTCCGAAATAAATATGAGCAACACTTGTAAATACTACATACTCAAAACAAGATCACGCTAAGACAAGTAATAAGATGTTTTCATTCACAAGGCTTATGAGCAGGCAATTAATGAATTTGATTCAAATGAGAAATTTCAAAAAAAATTCATCATAGAATTCTACACATTTAAATAGCAAACTGGTAAGTTGAAAAAATGGGGGCTTTTGCTTTACTCTTGTCAAGCTAGTGTCCCACACTGTTATGGGATGTATACATTGCACAGTACAAGAAAAAATCGCCTAGCCCAGCTAAAGCACTGAAACAACAACTTCTAAGTATGTCGTAGCTTGCTGAAATTGTTGGCTATAATTGCTTATATACAAATGTAGCAATGTCTAGCAAGTTCGGACCAGCCAGTTGAATTTCATTAACTTAATTGCTGTAATTTGATTTTCTGTAAGACTGTGACATATTTTCTATTGTTCAAAATTATCAAAATTGGAGGAATCACTAGCTTTCACCAGTAATAGTTGATGTTTACCTTGCACAACAAGCTCAGATAAGAAAAACATGAAGAGAACATTCCCAAAAGATACTGTATCTTACAGAATATCTTTATAGATAAGATTCAACAAACATGAGACAACCACATTACCTCCAGTTTTTCTTGATATTGCATGGCCTCTGAGCTCCGTTGGAATTCTATCGCAGACACCTCTCTCTCCATGACCATCTTCGAGTTCTGACATTCTTCTTGCGAGCTTTTCAATCTTTCCTGCAGCAGTTCTATCTCCTCTTGTTTCTCCGCCAATTGTTCCTTCTGTTTCTCGATCTTTTGGGAGTAGTCTACCGATGTCTCCCTGGCGCAGTCCAGAGCCGAATCCAGCGATGCGATGGTTTCGTCTCTCTCCGACAATAGTTCCTTGTCCTTCTCCGAGATATCTAACAGACTCTCGTACTCCGATTTCAGAGTCTCAATCTGTGAGGTGATCGCATCACAGTTCCCCTGAATGATCCGGTGGTCTTTCATCAATTTGTCGTGTTTTTCTTCCAGCTCTGTCCTCTCCCTCTCCGCGGTGTCCGCACCGGTCTGCACCTCCAGACTTTCCTTCCTGAGAGTTTCCGATTTTCTGATCACTTCTTCCTTTTCGAAGGTAACCGTCTCCAGCTCGTTTTTAAGTAATTTAAACTGTTCTGTCATGAACTCCACTTTATTTTCATGTTCTTGTATCACCTCTGTGATGGTCCTCTCGTGCGTCTGCTCGATGCTAGCCTTCTCCTGATCGCTGGCGACATCCTTATCGTCCACACTCTTCTCCAGTACCGTCACTTTTGTAGATTCGGCGACTAATTCCTCTTCCAGACGGAGAATTCTTTCTTCCAATATTGAATTCTGGGATATCACGGACTCCCTTTCATTCTTTGCTTCCACTTCGGCTGTTTTCAAAACACTGTTCTCTTCCTCTAAAGCATTGCACTTCAGTTTAACTTCCTTGGAGTTCTCTTCGACTTCTTCCGCCAGGCGCTTAAACTTTTCCACCTGGAGAAGTAGATCGTTCTTTAATTGGTCATCTGAAACCTTGATCTGATCGGCTTCGGTTTCCTTCTCCACAATCTCCGCTCTGGCTTCAGTCAATTCTGCCTCCAATTTTTCGATCCTTTCGTCTCTCTCCGTCTGAGATGAGACGACCTCATCCATTTTGTGCTGGAATGTGTCTGTTTCTTTATTTAAACTTTCCTTTGCCAGTACCTCATCTTCCAACCGCTTCTGCAAATCTCCTAGCTCCTCTGCTTTTCTCTCCATCTTCTCTTTCAGATTCTCCGTCTCATACTGGAGGTCACTGAACTTCCCTTCCAAGGCCCTCAGGAAGCCCGGCAGGCTCTTCAGGACGTCTGCAAAGGGCAGGCTACCCTTTCGATTGTGTAGCAAGTAATACTTTGGCAGGTCCGATTCCGACGACAATTCCGGCATATTTTGGAGCATCAGGTCACACGACTCGAGAATGGCCACCACCGAATCCTTCCTGGCCTTAGTTTCCGAGGAAGCTTGGTTCACCTGATTGGTCTTTTCTTTCAGTCTGAGATCTCGATCCAAGACGAGGTTCCTCCTCTGTTCGGCCGTGAGTTTCCACTCTTCTAGTTCCTTCGTCAAATCATTCACCTGTCTTCTGTGTTCCTCTAATGCTATCACCTCTCCTACCTCGTCTCTCCCCTCTACAGGAGTAACCTTTGACCCCTGTACCTCTTCTAGTCCAACTTTGACCTCTTTTATCTCCTGTTGGGTAGCGGAGATGCCCTCTTCCAAACGACTGAGGGCACCCTCTAACTTGTTCACGTCCGGTTCGCTGTTTTCCCTCTCCCCGGCGGGATCCACTCCGAGTAAGTTCTCTAGTTTGGAATAAAATTCGGTCTTCATATTGTTCAGTTCTTCGTCCTCGCTTTGGACGGTCGATAGGCGTATGAAGAGCGATCTCAATAGACTAACAGACTGAAACTCCTGTGAGAGTTGATCGGCCCGGGACGTCAGATTGCCGTCCATCGTCGCGGTCAATCTCTCGGCCCTTTCCTCCAGGCTTTTGTTCTTGGTTTCGGCATCTTTCAAACTCGTTCTCAATCTGGCCTCCACCTCCCTCAGATGCTGCATTTCCATCTCGCTGCCCTTGAGTTTGACCTCCAACTCGCCGATTCGTTTCTGATGATCCAGGCTCTCTCCCCTCTGTTCGTCTTCGTGCTTCTGTCTCATCGTGGATTCGCTCGTCAGCTGCAACTTCAGCGTTTCCACCCTCTCCCCTAACTCGTTCGTAATCCTCTGGTGTTCTCTGCTCGTGGAATCCACCTCCTGCAGAGCCTTCTCTCTCTCTCTCTTAGCAGTCTCCATCTCGGCGACGGCCTGGTCGCTCCTGTAGACGAGTTCTTGATTCCGCCTCTGTGACTCCTCCAACTCGGAACTCATCCTGGCTTCGTTTTCCACGGCGAGGCTTTTGCACTCTTCCACTTCGGTCTGGGACGCTTGAAGCTGATGGCGTAGGTCTCGGTTGTACTTCTCACATTCCGCTAGCTCTCCTTGCAGTCTCTCGAGTTGATTATCCAAAATGGCCGAGTCTACCTCCGTCATGGATTCCATGCCTCTACTATCTGCTTGGCTTGGCTTTTGTTGGAGAAAAAAAGTAAATTTTAAACTAAAAAGTTATTCAAAACTTAAAACATGATAACTATATCAGAAGACATAAACCATATATATCTTTCTCCAACAGGGAAATGGAATATACAAGCAGTCCCACAAACTTTTAGGCACATGACCAAGAAGATTCATATGGACTGAGCCATAAACCACCAGAGCCCCCTCCCCCTCCCCCTTCCCTTCTTACCATTACAAATTGATCTCAGAATGCATGGAAGCTGGCACTGAGACTATGGACCTAATGTTAAAAAATAATGTTTGTGGATCTTCATCGACAAGCTCTCAAAACTGTAGGTACAATTTTACAATGTCTGGAAAAATTTGGCGACCCACTGAAATTATTTGTGACCCACATGGTTTACGGATTGAGGGGGACACAAGTGAAATTGGTACCTTGAATTGTACATTGGCAAAAAGGAGAGGGAGGTGATTGGTATGTGGTCTATGAATAACCACAAGGAAGACATGGTAACTGATTATCATGGAGAACTTTACAAAGAAATCATAAAAAAAGAGTACCAACTTTTGTGTCAATATCAAATTATTATATAATTAATATTGAAGTGAGAATGACTAAGGTACCCCCTTCCTGGACAAAAAGCACTAAGGAAGCAAAAGAAGTGAAACCTAGAAAAGATACGTTCTTTCTAACAAACTTTTGCCTCCATTTTAGAGACTTTTGCAACCTCTTCTCCTTAATTAAGGGATAAACTAGATTAAACAGAGAGTATTACAAATATCCATCATAATCAGGGGTAGCACACACACCTGCGAGTTGATGCTAGCCATACTGGAGGAGCGAGTGGGTGGGTTCCACAGGTACAGACCAACGCCTATGGCACTCCTTGCAAAGGTCGGCCATGCTGTGTCTAGTTCCTGTCCTGAAGGGGTCAGGTCGAATTGAATGTCATTAAGGTCGTAGAAGTCATTGACAACTGCGGAAAATGCCCCTGGCTGGCGGAGTATGGAAGATTCATTGTACCATTGTCTGGCCAGGAGAGAACAGTAAGAAAGGTTATTTAATGGCAATGGCTTAGAAAAGCATGGTGTAAGGGGGAGGGTGGGGGGGTTGGGAGGGAAGGAAGGAAGGAAGGAAAGAAGGAAACTTCTTACAGTTTTCTGTAGTACATAAAGTATGAAAAAAAGCTTGCTATATTGTGACTAAATCATCCACAGACTAAAACTGATAATGGTTAGAAAGAAATGGGAAAGCACTTCAATGTCATTGTAATTTTTAAAAACATGATTATCACAGAAAATGGAGTTCTTTGGCAACTTTTGTTTACCACAAAGGAGTGGAGTTTTGTTGTCAAGGGAGCCAAAAAGTCATTATAATAATATTTAACTTAGATGATCTCAAAAGTGTTAATCATTCAACGGATAAATGGATGTGAATATGGGAGTATCAAGTAGCTTAATAAATTACTGATTAGTAACTACAGCAACCACATAGTTACCTATGGTAAAACTATATTGTAAAATACATCTTTTAGCAGAAACGAATAGTGGAATCTTACTGATTTTGGTCTTTGCTTAAAATTGCTTCAAATCAGGAAAAGCCATTTTACAGTGACTGGGAAGCTACACTTACTGTAACACATTTTCATATCATCAGCCTAACATGAAATTAAAGTGATTTTTTATCTCTTAAAGTGTTTGTTGTAACTGAAAATTCTTCCTGTCAACATTGTTAACTGTTTCCTCAATAAAAACCGTACTTTGTTCGAATGTTTCAAGAAGGCATGGATTGAATATGAAAGAAGTTTCTTGGAATTTTCATCGATTCAACTCACAAAGATGCTGCAATGTCACACCATATATGCATTTGCAGTACAAACATATACAGTATCTTTTGTAATTCTTGTCACTTAGAAAGATGAAATTTGCTAGTTGTGTAGCCATGGTCCAAAATAACTGGGAGACAGTAAAGTTATGCCCTCCCCCCACCCTTTCCTCCCCCATCATAATTAATGCCCTCCCCAACCCTTCCCTCCCCCCATCATAATTGATGCCCTCCCCACCCCCCCCCCCCCATCATTACATAACTTGCCAAACAGCCTGTTAGATCCCTGCAACTAAATTCCAGAAACATTTTTTTTTTTCACGTTAAGTAGCACCAGCAGATTAAACAGACACAATTTTCTATCATAGCAAACTAAAAGAGCAACACCAGCAACATAAAACTTTCATCATATATCCAACCAAGTTGTTTAGTGATAGTTCTGGCATCAAGAGAAAAACAAATTACACAGCATACTGTAGGTAAAAATAGACCCAAATGGCTCCTGATTAAACTCAAGTGGTTCATGGCTCAACCAAAATATAACATGTGAACCAGGGGCGTCTGGTCCTGCAAGCCTTTTAATTTCAATGTCAGTATGTAGCCTATACCCACCACAGTATAAGTATTTGTTGGAATTAATTGGAAATGAGCTTGTCATGTACACTCAGTACTTAACCTGTTGCTTGCATGTTCAAACTTCAAACAAACACTGAGTTTTTACTAAACTCAACATTAGAAAAATACGTATCTGATATATATTCCCCTTTCTCTCCGCAACCATACCTCACCCCACCCTTCCGCTCCCCTCTCTTTATCAAATACTGACCTTGTTATTTCTTCACTGGACACACACTGTTGCAGCGTATCACCGAGTCTATGATGTACAAGGCTATATCTGATGAAGGCTCTGCCTCTCCCTAACGATGTTTTGACCTGATAAATAATTATATATAAATACAGAACATATACAGAACATATACATACAAAACATATATTTATATAGAACCTACAGAAAACCTAGGGAATCTTATTGTCACATTTAAAATTAAAATTTTAAAATTAAAATAAGCTTCAAGAAACTAGTAACTGCCAGTAACTCCTCAAAACAACTTAAAGGACTTAGATTTTCTTTCTTTCATGCAAATTTGAGAAAGTGTTTCTCACTTTTATATGAATAAATCATAACTAAGCTGTTGTTCTGGTTGAAGTCAGCTTGATACTTCTAACTTATCACCAGAAGGGTTCAGATGGGAAAGCAATTGTACCTCTTTCATGTTTTTTACGAATCGGATTCCATCATTCAGTCCTTTGACATTGCCGAGACATGAACAGAAAAAGTCCCAGTAATCTTTCTTGCCTCCAAGCAACCCAACTCGAACTAGAGAAATGAGTGAAAGAAAAAAGAATATACAAATTGCTTATCTACTGCAGAAAGATTGTGTATGATCAGTGGCGGACTGGCCACACAGGCATTTGGGCAATGCCCGGTGGGCTGGGGAGCCTGGTAAAAATGTAATTTCCTTCTGGGATTCAATAAAGTTGACTTACCTCATTACTTACTAAAAATTACAGCCCATTTTCACAGTAGTTAATAGAATACAGATGGGCTGTGTAGAAATATATTTTTAACTGTGGGAATCAGCTCATGAAAATCACCATGTTAGTTAGTCTGTTAGTTCGTAACAAAAGAACCTGCTATTGGCAACCCGTCCGTGCTAATGGATTTTATTTAGGTTTTTTTCAAGCATGTTGTCACAAAATGCTTGAAGAACTAAATAAAATCTAGTCTAAAACATATATTTTTGTCTATTTTTGTTTACGTTTTTAACTTTCCTCAGTTTAATCAGGTGTTGCTTCTCAAAAATTATTTTTGGGTCATTTTTAAAAGGATTATTGTAACTTACAAAATTGAGAAATATAGCACCATTTTGCATCTAGGGTTTCCTTAACTTCCAAAAAAATCTCAATGGGGAGGGGGACACCTCCTCCCCCTAAAGCCCCCCCCCCAGGACGGCGATCACTATATAAGTAGCATATCAATGAATAATGGCCAGGTCTAGGTGGAAAATGCCCAGGCCGGTTTTAAGACCCAGTCAGCCCCTGCGTATGATTATATATGAAAGTTAGACAATGGGTACAATGACTGCAACAGGTTTCTCAAGTCTGAACTTAAATAATACAATTGTAGAAAACTGATTTAAAAGTCCCATTTTTATGATCTACTTTTTAATTAACTCAAAGCTTTTTTTTTTTTGCCCACCATACAAAGTTTTTTTTTTTGGTGTTTTGAAAATACTGACGATGCCTAATGACTCCAATAGCATTGATAACAATACACAAAATGCAAAAACTTGCAAAAAGTGTTGCTTATTTAGTTTAGTTGTTGATACTGTTAAGTTAATATTCTTGCTTGGCCATGTCTTTTCCTTCATACCTCACCCCTACACCATCCCTCCCCTATCCCACCCCCACTCCCTACTGCAATATGCATCCTACTGAATAGTTTCCCTAGTAGAAATACTTCAAATTCATAACTTTTTTGTAAAATATATATATTGCATACCATTGACCAAACTTAAGAATACTTTAATAGTTCAAACCAAATGAACAAAAAAATAAGAATCAGAAATTGAATGACAAAGAAATTTCATTGCAAAACTTTTTGATAGCCTGCCAAAACAATTTATGTATGCAAGTTTATCTAACTGGAGAACTTCCTGAGGGAATCAGATGTGGATAATTACTGCCAAGCACATATCAACAACATTTTATATTTATTTAAATAAAATATTGGTGTTCCCTGGAAAAATGAAAAAGCTAAGAGGGGGTGAAAACATACCTTTCATGTCAATCTGAAGGACATACTCCAGTTTTGCACAAAACTTTTGCAGTTCTGTACAATTGTCTGTAATTGGTCCATTTTCTTGTTCGTTGGTAAGAGCCTGGATGCAGCCTGAAGATGAAATTAAATTCAGTTATTAATACAGACATAACTGAAATTGGAGCAGGACCTACTACCTCATCTTGCACTGAATCAAAAGACTGATGCCATGGCTCCTTTAAAATGCAGCTTCATTTCAGATAAACTGCTCCAAGTTTCACATCAACTGAACATTATCCATGAATATATTTTGGACAGCATTATTTATACAAGTAAACCAAAGGGTCTATCAGAAAATTCCTTGATGAAATAGGTATTTTTTGCAACAAGAACTGAGAGATAAGTTGGGAAGAAAAATGGTCAGTTTTCACCTTTATTAGACCAAACTCTACAGTACCGTGGATAGGACATTTCATTGAAAACCATTTATGTAAGCTCTGATTAGCACAGAAAGTAACAAAGTTAGTGTGCAAGTCAATTAATTATTGTAGGACAACTAGAAGTAAGATATCCACTATTCTCACTACTGGTGAACATCATCTCCCCACCCCTTCCTCCTGGCCAAGTAATTCCCCTTCCTCCCTTATGACAGGAGCCATCACTGCCAGTATGACTAGTACTGACAACTGACATGTGCATGCAACTAATAGCCAACTAGAAGTAAGATATCCACTATTTTCACTACTGGTGAACATTCATCTCCCCACCCCTTCCTCTTGACCAAGTAATTCCCCCTCCTCCCTTATGCCCCTTATGACAGGAGCCACCACTGCCAGTATGACTAGTATTGACTACTGACATGTGCATGCAACTAATAGCCCTGCTACAGTCCTTACAATTTTTCTTGTTAGCTGTAAGCCAAACAATCTCATCAACATTATCAATTATTATTGTTATTTATTATGAATTATTCCATATTATGAAAAAATTCATGAGGTAAACATATTCAAATATTCAGTACCTTTTATGTCCTGGATCGCTCTTGGAATAGATGACATTTTGATGGTGCTCTCTGTAAGAACAAATTTTAAAATTACTTTACCAACCTTGATAAGACTACAAAATATGTTTAACACAATGTTCCTGGTAAACTTGATAAAAACCCAAAGCCACAGCAGATATCTGCAGGTACAAGACCAGATCTTTCTAGGGCAGGTTTTGTTGGATTCAGTTTATTTGAATCTGTACAGCACTACTTACGAATCCCTAGGATGTACATAAGTTTGCTGTCGAAAACAATATGGGACTTCTGACTTTGCAAAAGCGACTTCAAATTTCAGGCCTAGAATTCACAATTTAGCCACTTGCTAAAAAGTGCAAGTATGTACTTAAAAAATCTACTGGCTAAAAGGTACAGAAATCAAAACGATTTCTTTGACTGATGATTATTAACCATCTAATTAATTTTCATATTCTTTTATCTACTGGCATATCAAATGCCAATTGCCTTTGTCAAGATCTGACTGTTGAAAATAAAGGCAATGTTGACTCAAGCACCTTATTTTGATTAAAATACACATCAGCCTTGTGGTATAGCCACTATAGTCAGTATTGCGAATTTCGGAACACTGCAAATTTCGGACACCCCTAAGAAATACACGATTTCACCATGACAACCTACAGGAAGAGCCAAATTTCACCAAAAAGTACGAAACTACAGTTATTTTCTCTCCAAAATGACCCGTGTGCAAGTTAATACTTACATATTTGTCAATAAAATGACAGAGATCTATGAAGTCTGTTATAATTACTGAAAGAGCAACTGCGCCACCAATTTTATCACCGGCGCCGTGTGTCCGAATTTTGCAATACTCTAGCAAAGAAATACCAGTTCCACAATCACAAGAATCTTCTTGGAATACAACGTGAAAACAGTTTGCAGGAAAGAAAGTTTGGCCGTGTATCGTAATATAACACACTTCTCCAACCATATCAAGTATATTTTCAGGTGATTTATACCAGACGATATAGGTTTGGGGTGTTTTAAGGCTTAGGTGTCCGAAATTCGAAGTGTCCATGCTACACATAAGACTAATTACGTTAGATCTCTATATTATACATAACACATTTACAATTTTACATGAAGCTTGCAACATATATTGCTATGATTAAGTTACTTTCATGATGCCATCTTTCAGCATATTGAACTTCGAACTTCAATTAGAATTTATTTTTGGAATAACTTTATTATGATCATACATTCATTCAAAGCAAATAAGGGAATGCATCATCTTCCCCCTCCTGTTTTCTGTTTGTGCAGACTTATACTGTAGATAATCATAGGAGGCATAGTGGCAATTTTGCTGTTGTATTGTAAATGCAGGAGCACATCCTATTGACTAGGCTGTGTTTTGGCAACTGTTCCAGTTGGGAACAATAAGGATAACTCTGCTTATAATGTTCTAAGATAAATATTTCAACCCTAGTCAAACTAGCTTATAAGTCCTTATGCCATCAATAAATGTTCTCACAATAATTAAAGACTTGAATATAATTGATCACTTCCTCTTGCCCGACTCAGACAGGCTTGTACAGAGTGGTAAGGCTCAGCTAGGCCTACTGTACAAAGGCAACATTAGACTAGGCCTTGATAAGTGTTTGGCCATACTACAATAAACCAGCATAAGCATTGTATTAAATACTGTCTTCAGTACTAATTTAGAATCTGTACCATTCCTAACCCCTAACCCTATTCCCTAGGCCTACTTCCTAACCCTACTTCCTAACCCTATTCCCTACTTCCTATTAACCCTATTCCCTACTTCCTAACCCTAATTCCTAGCCCCTAGTAAGCTTTCCCATTCATATGGTACGGATATTAAAGTTCGGCCCTGTCTTCATTATACCTGTTTTAAATTCGGTAAACTAGTTTTGTCTATTAACAAATTACATGGTCAGTAAACGTTTATACTGTAGTCTAGGCCTAGCGTTACACTGCTTACAGGATACTGTACAGTAAGGTACTGAACAGTAAATTACAATAGCCTACACAGTACAGAACATCCAATTGGTAATGATACCTGTGAATTGTTGTGGATTTTACGTCTTTCCAAAGACGTTTACCAAGTTGTATTCCAGTTGACACTGACTCATATATACACTCGGTTACATGGTAGCGTCGACGTTAAGGATAAGAATTGTTTAACAAATTTGACAACACTTGACTTTCGTTTACTTGTGTTCGCAAAAAAGTTCAAGGGAAAGTGAAGTGCACTGACGGTATGTGTCTAAGATATGTGCTCCCTTGTGTACGAAATGATTGAACCTGGGATTTCAGGATAGCATGTGTTCCGCTACTACTACTAGTATGAAGATCGTAAAGTTGAACCATGGTCACCTCATTTGCATAGCGCAAATGTTATAACGTATGTATTCAGGAACAGTTTTAAATAGCTGGTTACATTTGATCAGACTGGGGACATCAAAAGGTAGGTCTAAGCTTCTTGCTAATGCTACGTTTAAGAAGTATTCAAGACAAAGACTAACCATGGCCACATATGCTCCCAAGAAGGCAAGAGATTGCCTACACTATAGTAGGACTAGGCTAAGTTAGGCCGATGCCTCTATCAAACAATTTTTTTTACGTAGGCTATGGTGTGCCAGTTATGTATAATGTAGTAGCCTGATACTACCATACCCTTGTCAATGGAACCTGGTCCTAAAGGTGAAGTT
This sequence comes from Apostichopus parvimensis, assembly GCA_000934455.1. Lineage (NCBI taxonomy): Eukaryota > Metazoa > Echinodermata > Holothuroidea > Aspidochirotida > Stichopodidae > Apostichopus > Apostichopus parvimensis. The sequence goes on from KN892490.1 coordinate 20,021, forward strand.
AAGGATGTTTAAGGGCTTGTGCTGGACTAGGTCTAGACTAAATTGTTAGTCTTGGCTAGGCTATAGATAATTGAATTGTCCTACTCCTTGGTATATTATATTATTACTAGCGAAGTAGCACTAGCCGTCAATGCTACACTATATGGACATAGGGGAAAAAACGTTTCACACTGTTACAGTCTTATTGTAAGTTGAAGGCCAATCTCAATATCTTGTTTCAAACTCAAGATATGGTGAATTGAATGTAACCAATTCTGACTGGCTAAACTTTTGATTCTGCCCTTGGAGTAGGTCACAGTAGGTGGTCTGTGACATTATCATGGCAAGTATAACTTTAAGCTTCAATTTTCTACATAATCTTTTTGTTGTTAATTCCTTGAAACCAGCTGATACATTCAGGATATATGATCGGCAGTCAAGTTTCTCTATATTTAATGATTGAATTTCATAAGAAAAATTGAAATGCAACTTTTTTTAGAAATATTATTATCCTCTGTGAATCTGTGACTTAAATGTTATAAAGAAAACACAATACCATCTTCAATTGAATTGCAGTGATGTCTTCATTCGCTGTTTTGTTGTCAGATTCATTTACAAAATACCACCTAATTTGACAAATTTATATCTACAATATATACGATATACAAATGCTGTGAGGACGTCATTTTGATGCAGAATATTTCTGGCATCATTGATCTAACCATCAATTGCAGTTAGATGGAATATTCAATATCCTGATGAAAAAAAGTTAGATACCACAATTTTTGATGCCATATTAAAACCTTTAGTTATTTCCAAGGCTGCTTTGCAAGGTCCAAGCAGCCTATTGAGGCTTGTGAACTTGTGAAGCATCGACATATGCTCAAAGATGTTTAGCCCTGCAGTATATATATTGAGGAGACGATGGAATAATCAACAAGTTAAATAACTGCCATTTTTTACAGTTTCTATAATCCTCTCTTCATTCCTTCTTCTGCACTCTTTGATCTTTTTAGGTCTCAGACTCTCCTGTTCCAAGATGTCGACAATACATCATCCTAAGGTGGTAACTTACGAAGATCCGATACATCCAGAGGGTGCTCCTTTCCTAAATGCTGGGGCTTTTGAAGCCATTTTCAAGAAGAGGTTTCCTTCAGCCTCAATGTCTATCCTTGACACGGCAATGCAGCCTGGTAAAGTCAGTCTTGTATTATTTTCAGCTGTATGTAGAGGTGCTGGTGCCTCCTTCACAGTTACTGATCTATAGAGTAGTATTATTCATTTGCAATCTGTCGTTTCACTATACAGAGACTCCAAAGGAGTTTCATATTGGTCGTGCAAGACACTGACAGATCTGGAATGATCATTTGGTAGAGGCTTAATGATTTTTTTTTTAACCGTAGGGATTGATGTCTGGGAAGGGATACCCACTTTTCCAGTCGTTAGGGTACTCAACATGATAGACTGCATTGATTTTTGGGCATCTGCTATATACACCAGTCTCAGCGCCATTACAAAACATTGTAGTTTTAAAAAAAACAACCAAAGTGGCATCTACTTTAGCAACAGACAGTATAGAGAAGGGGGTGGATACATTGTCTTTTGGTCACACTATTAGGCGATCAATGCAATCAATCTTTAAAAAAACACAGAACTCTAATATTACTTTTGTCGAGACAAAGACAAGTCCGGCAAAGTTCTGTCTGGTGTATCATTTTAAGTCTTAAGCTTTAAGATCTGATTTTTTATGTTTGCTAATCTGACTCTTGCATCTAATTTTAAATTTCTTCCTTATTTTGTTTTTAAGTGCAAGGTTATAAAAGTCACTTCTGTGCTCCTCAAACAGAAACCTTTTGTTCTGTTCATTCCAATATCGTAACAGAACAAAATTTAGAACCTCAGCCGTCAGCAACCCAGCAGTTGGATGAAATTCTGTTTGTCTTACGAATGAACTTTATAAAGATTCATCATAATAAATATCATCATGTAAATTGAAAGAAATTGATTTAGTTTTAATGTTTTACATATATGACTGTTTGTAAAGTGTGTCAACCTAATCCAAAAGACATTTGAAAAAAATCCCTATGGTTCTCTTTCATTTACAAATATATTTTTGCCGTTTTTGCAATTTTGCATATATCTTAATCTGAAATATTGAAATATGACTGTGTGTTATAAATACATCTTATGCTGAAATATCATTATTTTTGAAATTGGACGATGGTATATTGTATGAATTATCTTCCTTTTCCAGAGGCACTAAAGGAGAATTTGAACCAAGCAGAGGTGTTAATAACTTCACCAGCTGATCTATTAACAATGATGGATTACATACCCAATGTTAAATGGGTACAATTGACCTACGCAGGTAAAGTACCAGGGCTCATAAGACCAATGGTAGCAACATACTGTATGAAGAATAGAAATTATCCATGGTTCCTATATTGAGATACCATGTTTACACACACACAAATATATGTATACACACACACGCCATCATGACTGAATTGGTGACGGTTATCATCGAAAACCAAGAAAGAGAGGAGGCCTTGATTGCAAATGCCAAATCGTTGACATTCAGAAGGGTAATACCTAAGTTATCTGGTATGATGTTCTGGTACCTGACTTCAGGACACATTTCCTCAGTAAAGTTGCTCTATCAATCAGGTGTTTCCATATTCAGTAAATAAGGCAAGCATTCACTAATCCTGCTGGCTTTCTGGTTGCTTGTGCTGTCAGTGAGACCTTTTTTTATTCACTCGGTTGTAACAATGTATTTTTCTTAATGTCCTCTTTTCTAATTGGAGCCAAGAATAAATGGAATTGATCCTTTCTTTCTTTTTCTTTTGTGTTACTTTTCACTGTTTTTTTGTTTTCATTACCAGGTTATGACCCACTTACAAAATATTTAAAACAGACATCAAATCTTCCCAACGTCAAAATAACCAGGATGGGTGGAGTATTTGGTGTTCGCATGGCCGAGTACGTTGTGGGCTATATAATTGCCCATGAGCGGAATTTTGAGGGAATGAGGGAACAACAGAAATTGCGACGTTGGTATGTTTTACCTTGAGGACAGCTTTATAACCAGTTATGTCATAATCTAGGATTTTGAAACTATGTTCGAATAGCTACAGAATCATTGCATGATGGTATCAGGCATGAGCTTTATCCGCGAATTCGCGGAATATCCATGATTTCTTTTCTACCTCGGGGACAAATACTATTATCCTAACACACTGTAACATATGCAAACTGGAGCCTATACCGCAATTTTTGCAAAGATCTGTGATTTTTTTTTACCCAAGGCTCATCACTGTGGTATATATGCTCATGAGATTGAGTTCTCATTTTCTACATTTGACTTGCCTTAATTTATATTCTTATATTCAGTCCTTTGTGATTAGCTTCATTCTGTTTTTTGCAATCTTTACCATCTTCTCTGTCATCCTTCCTGTATCCTCTCCTCTTCCCAAGTATTGTCTGAAAATCACAGGTTTGGTTTTCTTTTCTTATTTTTTGGCCACAGGAACTATGAAAAGTTTAAAACATACCGAGAACTTTCGGAACTCACGATAGCAATCATTGGAGCAGGTGACATTGGGTGCCAAGGTATGTTTGCAGACATGTAAATATATGTAATTTAGTATATAACACAGTTTCATTCAGTTTCATTGGGTATTGTTTTGGTTGCTGCTGCACAACTGTACTGACAGTGATGTTCTCAGAAAGTTGTTTACATGAAGAAGGGAGGCAGGGGGGCGGGAAGGGGGAGGGCATGGGGAAAGGGATGTTTTTCATTGTTACTGATTGTTATGGACTGATCCCTAAACTGAAAGAGAAAATTGCAGTATCAAATATAACGGTGTGAGCATCCCCTGCATCTACCCTGCCCTTTTTATGCCACTTAGTACTTACACTTTGGATTGAAATTATGCATAATTGTCTTGCTTTGTTATGAAAGTCAATGTATTTATATGGACATAGACAAAGAAGTATCATAGAATAGAAGGCTAGGTATCATCTATGTACCAACATTTGTGCCATTAAAGAGATATGCCAGTGGCAGACGACATTACATCTCAATATTCTGTCCCTACCTCTCAATCTGGTTTGTATTTAATTTTTAATGTTTCAAATTTTTAAACCCTATCTTACTGGTGATGTCAGGTATTCTACTGTTGCCAGGTACAAGGTTTCTTCCAAAATCCCACCAAGTTTTAAACAGTTTTTTAAAGGAAAAGTATATATTAGGTAAAATTAATGCACATACTAAATACTATCAGCTACTTTTCAGTGTAAATTTGCCTTCTTTCCATAAAGTTGCAAAGTATTGTAAATCCATTGGAATGAGAACAATCGGGGTCGTGACCAGAGAGAGATTGCCACATGAGAGGTCAGAGTTCATCGATGAATACAGGTCGGTAGGAAATGTGACATGATAGTTTATCTTGTATTCATACCTTGTTTTTGTCGAGTCATTCCAACACTCACAAAAGAACCGTTGAATCGATTTTGCTGAAGTTTATTTTATTCTATTTGATACTAAAATATACTTGATTGTTTCATTTACTTGACTTACATATACTTGAATTTTCGTTTCAAGTAACAAGAACATGTGCTGATTGGTTGCGCATTTTGAGTGATTGAAAATTTGCAAAAATTTGACTCAGGATGTAAATTTCCTGCACTTCACAATGTGTCCTTTAACATCAAGATAGAGGAAACTTACTCAATATTTGCTAATACATACACAATATATGTCTGAAAAAGCTTGTATCATGGAACCCCATTCTTAGTCAATTATATCTCTCTTTTTTCAAAATTTGCTTTCGATTTCAGTTTCTTCTAAAATTAAAAATATGTTAAGGAACACTCGAAAACAGTTCTTTCATTTGTAACTGAAGATCATAGTTAACAACACTTAGTGTAATCAGTCACTTTAGTCTAATCAGTTGCCATGATGATATCGTCAACTAATCATTCCATCCATCCTTGGTAACCATGGCACCCGTTAGTGTCTTGACATCATGAATATGCAGTGAAAGAGTACATAGTTGGCTTTATTGTTTATTCCTTTAAATAGATTGACTTCAGATGTGCTTGATGTCTGTGGTGAGTGTGATGTCTTATGTAACTTGCTTCCCAGTAGCCCAGAAACGATAGACTTTTACAAGGAGGAGTGTTTCCGTAGTTGCACAAAGGTATTCATATTTTTTAAATCATATTTCCCATTTGTCAGTGCAAGTTTTTGAGGATATTTTTCTGGTCCCTCAGACAACAAGGTCTTACCACTTGGTTGTCCAATCAAAACTATTAAACACTTTCCTGAGAGATGGAGTACGGCTATGAGAGGCGGCCTACTTCGTTAAATGGGATGAAATAAGTGTATGATGCAATATATCTGCTTCACTTCTTACCAAGTTACCTCCTATTGTTTACAGAAACCACTTTTCATTAACATCGGCAGAGGGGATGCTGTGAAGAATGAAACCGTAATCGAAGCACTGAGGTAGGAATATCCTTCATTAGGTGTCCTTTAAGATTTTCAATAAGTAAACTGTTGCACGTCTGATATTTTGCAAAAATATGTTTTATGTTGTTTTTTGTATTTAAGAATGGAGGTAGGTGCTTTCTTATTGGTAAATCTCTAGCATTACGTTATAGATATGCAAGCATGTATCTGGGTGGCTACATTGGGCATGGTAGGCCGGACAGTCAGTGAATTCTGTGAAGTGTCCTCTATGTGGCATGACCTCAACATTTAATCCAATCCAGGAAATTCTGTGTCCCATGGATTAAATAAAAAGTTCTAAATATCACCCACTGTATTCTTTCCATGTGAATTAAAAGTTATTTTCTAGTTTGTGACAGGTTATGAGAAGATGCTTGTTTTGTGCAAGCATGTGTAATTCTCAGGAATCAGTTTGTGGTTACCAAAGTCACAAAAAAGTGATGACAATGTGTATTAACCACCATTCTCAAAAGATCTTTATGTTCCTAAAGCGTAATATATTTTCTTCAATGAGAACACTTTCCCTGCATCTTACTGCATCTGCCGGCAGGGAAGATTATTTACGTTTAAAGTTTCTCTCCGGCGTTTCCTTCATTAGTTTTGATTTTTCTCTTCTCTCTTTTTTGTGTGTTTTTTGTGGCAGGAATGGTTGGATATCTGGAGCTATCCTTGACGTTTTCAATCAAGAACCTCTTCCAGAAGATTCCGAGCTTTGGAATACCCCCGGGGTAGGTGTTTCAACCAAATGTCATATCATGATAAGACAGTTTGCCCCAGTTTCATAAATAAATGGAATGTCAGTTGAGTTAGATTAAAAGTCTCTTTAAATTGGACACAAAGCATTCATGTTTAGGTCAGAGATCTTTGTGAAGAACAACTCCCCGAAAGAGAAATTGTTTAAAAACTAATAACATAAACAAACAGCAACAGGATTTGCCTAAAGGTTAGGTTTGTGACGTAACAATTTCATCTCTCAACCTCATTACAGGTGACCATCACACCTCACAATAGTTGTATTACCACCGAAAAGGAGGTAAGTGTGAGCCAATTTCATGCAATTTACTCCATCATAGCGGTACTAAACTGAAAGGGTGGGGGTAGGGAGGGGATTGTCGAAGGGCATTTGAAGGCATAAAGCATCGTGCATGTTTGTTAACATGATGTTGGTATTGTACTTGCATACCAGCAATCCAACATGATTTCCAACATATCAATTTGAAGAATTTTGCAGAAATTGAGAAAGTACTTTTACTAATTGATTATGA
>KN892491.1:2808-20509 GCA_000934455.1 Apostichopus parvimensis
GAACTGGAAAATCGAAATAACCGATAAAGAAGCTCCCGTTCTCCTTTTCTCTATTCAGCTTTCCTTTTTTCTTCCCCTTCCGCTCTCTTCACCTTTTCTCCTTTTGCCGACAGACCCAAAATTTGCCGACAGCGACCAAATTATTGGGGGGGTGTGACACCCCCCCCACACCCCCCCGCTCGCTACGCCCCTGCCTGATCCGTTGGATACTCATATTATTGCAATGTGCTAGCTGTTTATGATAGTTTGTAAGGCGGAGAGCTAGCATACTTTAATCATCAATTTTACAGAAAGTTACCAATCATACCGGCATATCAAAATCATAATCGAATGTAGTGTGGTGATAGGTATACAGGTGAACACCGTGAAGTACTTGTAGGATATGGAAAATACAATTGAATTATAAGTAACATATCTAACATCATTTAGGATAGTATTAAACGTTGTAATAGTCACATTGTGAGCAAAAACATAGAATCCAACTAATTTTGAATGTCTGCCTAAGCAGTAACCGGTATGCAGGAGATATTTACCAAACATTTTTATTGTCAAAGGGCGTACGTTTTCGATCTCATGAACTTAACACGTTCAGTACGTGATGAAACACGAACTTGGTAACATGTGTTCCAGGCCCGGATTCCGGGGGCTATCTCCGAAGCTGCCTATAGGTGGCTGTAACCCCCCCCCCCCCCTCCCCCTCATAAAAGAAAACATAAGTAAGGTATTTATTAACATTTACTTACGGGTAAACCGAATTCATAGCCTAATTATGCCTCAGAATGAATGCACCATTTCAAGTCTAACATTTCTTCTTTTTCTTCTTTTCTCCCTGGTTCCGTACCTGGGAGTCTGCTTCAACAATCCCAGGGGCACAGCCGATTCATTATAAAATACTGTGATCCGCCTATGCATTCAGGTTGGCAACATTGATTAACGACTATGTCATCACTACTTTTAATTACGAAAATTAATTGGATACTAGAATTTGAATCTTGGCTATAAGATCGCTAGCATTACGCCTTAGGTAAGTGCCCTGCATGCTGACTTGCAGATTCCTGTGTTGAACATATGTTAATCTGCTAACTTCAATTCAAGAATTCAGGCGCTGTTTACAAATTTCCCTATCTTGTTCCTCACACAGACATCCTGTAGTACCTCAGCATCTGTCTTTGGTGATAACAATAATTTCTTATGCATATTTAGTCAAAATGGAAGAAACTTCTTCCGCATTTTCAAATCCATGGGCATCCGAAGAGCCCCAAACACAAGCCCTGTCGAACATTTTGCGATTTGCCAAAGGATATGGATATAAATGTGATGTAAGTTGTGTCTTAGGCTACTTGTAGTTGTAGGCTATGGCCTAAACACTACAGTAACACTCAGTTACCGTCTAACGGTTCTGTTAACGTTAACAATAACAGTTGGATCCTAGGCCTATGCTAAACATACATACATTTGACCTAGTCTATAGACATTTATTAAAAATGAGAAAGCTTTGCCAATAAAAAGATTAGATCACAAAGCTTTGGTCAATTATTGAAAATGCATGGCATTTACAAAGTGACGAGCAGAAACACATGGAACTGCATACTTCAGATCATTTACATAGGCCTAACGGGAGTAACGGGTAGTAAGGACAGTAGGCTAGACGAGGTAGGCCTAGGCCTACAATGGCAAGACCTAGATAGAAGATAGGCCTAAGAAACTATAAGCCACTGGAAGTATTTTAATGTCAGAATATTAAATATTACTTAAATAAGGGCATTGTTTCCTATGAAAGAAAGCTGCAGTTTGAAGGCTGTACTCCCACTAAGTAATAGAATTTTGATATCATCATAACAACAACATGGATTGCCTTATTGTGCTAAGCCCTTTCTTAAGCTTAGCCTAGCACATTGATATAGCTGCTATAGCCTAGATGTGGATGAATAGTGTTATCTGTTTCTTATGATACGTCACATACATGACCTTCTCTAACCCCAAACAGATCATTTTATATAAAATATATTTTTTGATTCATGAACCTTCACAGCCATTTCCATTCAAACTCTCAAATAGGCCTAGTTTGTTTGACAACAGAGAAACTGACACTTATCAATATATAGTTTTCAGGTAAACTTTTATCATCCAACTTAAAAATGGAATTAATTTTCTTATTTTAAGAGTATCGGGGTATATAATCCTAAAACTAAAAGCATTGCTAAAGATGTGAACAAGGACACAGGTTCCCATACTTTATAAGCTTAATTTTAATAATATCAATTTTGGAGTTTTGCCTACTGTCAGGGCATCAAAATAAAACATTTCAAAATGTCACTTTAATATCTGTGTTACACTCTGCCCTTTGTGCCTTATAATAACGGTAAAATAAAAAAATATCAGCAAATCATGAAATTAATCTTAAAATTAAAATTAAAGCTAAATGATTTATAATTTTTTTGGTATTGCTTCATTTAAGTCGGGTCTTAAAGTGACACTGTTCTTTAACATTCCTTACAAACCATAGACAGATGTTGGAGAAAGCAAGGGTTTGCAGCAGCAGCTGGGTTCACAGGCAGCATCCCTGCAGATGATTGACAGATTGAGGCAGAAAACAGATCAAATGAAAGAAATTAATTCAGTAAGTATGCCTCTGTTTGAGTATAAAAACTTCAGTGTTCAAATCAGTTGTCCAACAAGAAACTTGTGGTGGAGGGGTGGGGGGAAGTTGCAGAGTAATTCCTCTTTGAAACATCTATAATTGTGTGTGAGAATTGCCATGAGAGAACAATTGATATCTCAAAATGCACTTTTTTCAGGGGTTTATGAAGTTCATTTTTTTCTCATAACATGATGAAAGTAGTTTGCTTTAGATTACATACAAGAATTAATTTGTTTATTGACCTTTTTTGTACTATTTTGTATAGCATTTCACTATATGTTATTCCTACACTGTGCCATTCTAAAATAAACATTCAAAAATGCTTCACTGTAGTTAAAAGTCTTTGTGAGCATCCCAATCAGGGAATAATTAATTGTTAAAAGGTTATGAAGGTGCTAAACTCTTACCTCACAAAGGTTAATGTGGTTACTGTGTCCAAAAATTGCATCATACAGCCGATAGTATTTTGAGATGCGATACCAGAAAAATGATTTCCCTGCCAATTATTATATGCAGTAGAAATCTTTCAGCACTTAGTAACAAACAACATGAGGATTTAAATGTTAATTGTTTCATTGCAGATATCGTCCTCCATTCAGAAACGACTCATGGACAAAGAAACTAGAGATATAACTCACCTGGACATTCTAGGTTAGTGTGTTGTTACTGTACGGCTGTACGGTATGTGAGCAGCTGTTGCTTATATTGATGATTAAGAATTTAAGATTGCGTTAAAATTTGAATGAAACAATGTGTCTACGTGGCTAAAGATTATTGTCTGATACTCCCTGGGGCAACCAGGTCTTACCTTTCGGTTGTGCAAACAGCAGAGTTGGTTGTTCAAAATAAGGAACAAACTAGCAAAGGATGACCAATGTGTTCACTATAGGAGAGATGTGAAGGTGAATATAACAATAGCTGGGGGCCAATGAAACTCCCCTTCAGTGCAATGCCATGTGACTTTTGATGTAAACAACCATTAATTAGCCGCCGAGCAACCTTTAAAACTGACTTTGGTTGTCTGAACAGACAGTTGGTGACCACCATTAAAAATTTGCCCTGTTCTACGAGTTAATAAGTTAAGTCTATTCGGACAGCATGAGGGGTGACCTTCACTACAGTGATATAGCCATATTATCAATGGGGACATCCACAACACACTAGGTTAACTATCATTCCTTGAAACCCAACTTTGATTTTTTTTTATATTTGATATTTGATAAATACAAATAGCCATAAAAGATTTCACCAAGCAATCACCTGTCATTTGCCAGATGCACTCACCCATAAATATGGTAAAGCCCATGTCAGGAGAATTGGACCAGCAGATTGAATTTCTGTAATTTTTAGTCCATTTTTAAGACCATTTATCTTATAGGAATGTTTATCTCCAAGATTTCATCGATGTGCGCAATCTCTTTTTCTATTTCAGAGTCGAAGATCTCCACCATCAGTTCTCTCAACGGTCATCTGCAAACCATCTTGGAGAAGAAGCAAGAATTGACCACGAGGTTGCAGCAGCCAGTGATTGGTGATAATCTCAGAGTGGAGGCGGCCTACCACGACCATGTCAGAGAACTCTTCCCTATGATAACCGTTCATCTAGCACGACTCAATCAAAATCTAGAAACTATCCAATGGTCACATGATTTCAAACAAACAGATGACCAGTTGGTGAGTTAGATGATATTCCCTTATTTCCCCATTTGTTGTTTTCCTTATAATTACTGTACTATACCATGTTTTTTGTTGTGACCCTGGTCGCAACATAAAGCATGTAGCAGGGTCAAAAACTGGCAGTGTCTGAGAGATTTGGTGAGTTGGATATTCAATAAATAAAAATACATCAGTCCAATCTGTCGTTGAAGCAGCGAAGGAAACCTACTCTGGACAAGGAATGCCTAGTTGCTGACTAAAGTTGATATAGTTCTACTCAGTGTGGGACTCAATAAAAGGTTACCAGGTTACATCACTCATACTATATATATAAGTGTATAACTAGTGTGGGGACAGTTGAGTCAATTTACTGTAGAATCCAACGATGGGATTCAATCTTTAGATAGTCTGTGATTGAAATGGTACACCGCAGATGTTAGCTAGTTGTTATCATTTTGTAAATCTTGACCCTGTCGATCATTTGACTTTAAATATAAAGCAGATGTTTGGACCAAATGCAACCTTGGCTTGTATGAAATTAATTATTTCACAGAATTTAAGTAACTGAGTTTTGTTTTTGCTAATTTATGATGTGCAGACCAAGCGGTATACTAAATAAGTCATTTGTACTATTGCACCAAACATGCAAAATTCATAAGAATATCCAGAGATGCCACCAGGCCATTTCAATTGTGTCTGGACAATCTCTTTCACACATCACAACTTTGTAATTTATACATCTTAGTTTCCTTGACGTGTTACACTCACAAAGTGTCACACATACCTTATTTGTATCCAATGGCCTCTTTTTCCATTGCCTAACTAAGAGAATTGTCAACAAAAGTTACTACAAAGGTGTTCAGGGTATTGTAGAAGATTTCCATCATTTGTGAACATCTCATGCGTTTTGTATTTTACTTGTCTTTTCTTTCATGTTTGCACACTTCAAATTATAAAATAATCAAAATATATGACATGTCTTACTTTTTACAAGTGACTGTAGATGCTAAAACAACAATTCTTTGGTATTATCTTTATTACTACTCTACAGGAGGAAAGTTTAAACGGCATCGCTGGTAAACTTGCACAGATACAAACGGGACTTCAGGATATAGCTCAACTAAGATCAACACTACAGAACTTCTGATGTTGTCTGCAGAGCCCAGTAACAGTTGCCAATGTGAATGCCAGAGATTGTGAATGCCAGAGATTATCTTTGGCGTCCTCGCACATGTCTGACACACGGAGAGAAAAGGATCAAAATTCATGAGGAACGAGTGAGGGTGAAGTGGTGACAAAGTGTATGATGCCAGTTAGCCCATATTTAATTCACTGGTGGATATTTTGAAGCAACCAGATAAAATTGACAATTTGAGAGTATGAACACCTTTCCAAGAAAATGCTTTTTCTCTAGAGGTGAGGCTGTAGAATGGACGTTGTTATTGTTGTAGAATTTAGGAAGGCACAAAGATTTGACAGAAAGATGTTAACTCGTTTTGGTCGACTAGTTGAGTATGCATTGTGGTCTGTTGTATGCACTTGCACAGAGGATATGCTATTAGTTAATTAATTTAATTGCCGTATGTCACAACAGGTGTCCTGACTGTCCATGGGTATGTGTTTTCTGTACCATCATACTCTTGTAACCAAGTAACTTCAAAGATGGGAACTTGACATACGGATATCCCACAGTGTGCAAGAACTTGGTACTGGTTAACAATGGTATGCAGGAGTTAAAACAGTTTAAAATGTTCTAACAGAGAGAAGTTAGAGAGGGCTCTGAGATTACTGACATCATTACCAGATAACACATACTGTAGGCAGACAGGCAGGCAGCTGCTGTTAGCTGTAGTTCAGGTTGAAACCTGTGTGGTAAAAGCAAGTTAGCTACCAGATTCTAACAGTATGGGACCATAGTCTGAAAGTCTCCTTGTGTCATAGACTCTAAACTCTAAATAATGAGGTTTATCAAAGTAATTGTAGACATTACCTTACAATATTTCAACAAGTATTGCACACAATTGCACACAAATCACTGCTTTCTGGTTCCTTACTGACTGTTAAATAGCACATTAGGTCTCATCTGCAGTGAAAAGGAATTTTAGTGAAAGGAATGACCCCTAGTAGGGGAGTTTAACCACTTAGATATAAAGTGCAATATTCTATTTCATGTTTCTATGATACCATGAAAACAGTAGCCATATGATAGAAAATTATGAATTTGTCTCTAATAGGTAGTTTTTTGAAATATTGTTACTATTTTTCAATTGATTTTTTTTCCTCTTCCATTTATTTATTCTTTTTTTTTTGCTCAGCAGCTACAAATCTGTTGAGCCATTGTGATCTTGCCAGATTTAAACTCTGTGCAAGGTCATCATCATTGGTCCCAAATGTGCTAGAAAGTAAAATAATGGTCAGTCATGCTCCCAACGAGCATTTTACTGCCATGCACCCTCAAAGTATTCTCCCTCACTGGGACATTGCATTGTCTAATTTTTCCACATCTCGAGGTTTGGAATAATTAGGAGATTCATATAACCACCAGGATGTGTACTTTCCAAAACTCTCAGCACTTTAAAGCACACTGAAATTTAAGGTCGATACTCAACACCGATGAACTTAAAGTAGTTTTAAAGAGTTTTTGACCTCACATTAGAGGTTCAAGTTTTTTTGGAACATTTTTAGGGGTACTATTTTGAAGGTTTTTTTTCAGCCTCTGTGGCTTTTTGCAAGTGGGCAGTTGCAGAGTGGCCCAGTGGATGCTTGGTCAAACCAAGAATTGCAATATGGAATCAAAATGAATTTGTGACATTAAGACCATGTTTTTACTGCTTTACAGCCAGTGAGTTGGGTTGGGATGGGGTCACTTTAGTTTTTAATTTTCAAGGTGTTACATCTATTAATTGTTTGCTTTTATCAGTGCTAGAAGTTGTAGTAGCCTTGTAGATTTATTCAAAAGTTTTTGATTTACTATGAAGAATTTTAAGAAACATTGTAGATTGAAAGTTGTTCACAGTTTTGGCTTGGTAAATGTTTTAACATGATTTAGAGACCACACGCTAAGAGAAGAAAGAGCAAATAAAGACTGTACCATGGAGAAAGATTTGTTTTGACTGTATTTCTGCAATGTAAAAATGACAGTGATGACATCATAACTGTAACCGAGTAATCACAAGAAGAGCTATGCGATTAATCAACTACAAAAGAAAGAGTCGACTATCAGCACTAATGGCCACTGTATAAAATAAGAAACACCTGCTATACATCTTTGCAGTTGTAAAGCAAGGTGCCCATTTTGCATTGTATTTTGCGATGCGATACACGATAAATTATTCCCTGCAGGATCTTTATTTTTTTACGTATCTTTACTTTGGATACTTTTGTACTTATTGGGGACTTTAGCTGGCTATGATTAGCCACTGGATATCATGCAAAGTACCCACTACCCATTGAGTTATTATATAAATAATAATAATATTTTCAAAAGAAGCCATGAAACCCTTTTTAGCATCTATAAACCAATAGACATTGCATTATCTTCACAGCTAATTTAGTTAAATATTTAATCTGCTGTGCAAAGTGGTGTGTAACTTTATTGGTCTATACCAACATCAACTGTTTACAATTTGGTCTTAAAGGGAGCATTCTAGACTTTTAAAATTTTATACAGGATGTAAAGTTGTATACTTTGGAATCAAAACAGAAGAGTTGATATAAGAGCCTCCACCTATATAAGGTGATTGTTCACATTCCTGATGTTTAGAAAAATCTGCTTGAATCTGGTCCAACTTTTGGACAAGCAAATCTTGTCTGGGGCTGTTCGCTATTGAATTATTGTTATCATTGACATGATTTATTACTATTAGTGTTATTATCATTTTTTTTTCTTAAAAGGAAGTGGGAGTAGGGAAGGGGGAAGGTAGAGGGAGGGGTAGGTTGGGTTTGAGAAATGCATAAAAGTTGTATGTGACATGTGTATAGTTGTTTCACAAAACCTTCATGTTAAAGCTCAATGTGTTCTCTGTATGATCTCTCAATTTCTTGCACCTTGCTGAAATAAGGAAAGAAAATGAGTTGGAAAAAAGGTATCGATTTTGCTGTTCTTTTGAATTGCCTGTTGTCTTCTCTCTGTTTTTCATGTCCTCACACATCCTGTGTCATTTAGGATTGATATTAACATGAAAATGTTCTTATTCATCTTCATGCCAGTCATCATGCAAGAAATTAATCTGGTCTTCATAATTAATGGGCAAGACTGCCAGCTTATAAATTACCTGCCAATATTTCAATTGTTAGGGAAATGAAGACACTGTATTTTCCCCTCAAAATATGTACTACAAAGTAAAAGTAAATACTCCATACCCCCCCCCCCAATCCCCACCACTAGCGGCATTGAGAGTCAGGTCAGACCGGGTAAAATAGGTCACCGTTCCTTCTTATTGAAGTCTTAATTTGTTATTATGAAAATGAGAATATATTATCAGTTTCACGTTTCCTTGTTTCTTAACTTGAGTATATTATGAAAATGAGAAGATTAAATCCCAGGTTTTGGACTGTATCCCCTGCCCCTCCTCCCTTTCATCTGGTTGGACACCACTTGATGATTCATCATTGTGCAGCAAGTTAGCACATCACTTCTGAGAAGCAGTTTAAACATAAAATTGCATTTTCTGAGCAACTTAATAATTCATTCAGAGAAAGTGATTGGGCTTGTGATGGCAGGTTTTAATCTCGTTGGTATTACGCAACATGCTAAATCTAGCAGAATTTACGGCCTAAACTGGTTGTCTCGAGTACAAATAGCGTAATAGGTATCAATGATATAGCCTACGGTTGTAGTGTACGTGAATATCCATCAATATTTCATCAACCCAAGACATCATTCCCGTTACTTAGTGTTGAAGTAGAATGTACATCATTGACAGCAAGGTATCTTTGCCGGACTCATTAGACGGAAGCCTTTATAAACTTATGTTGTCATGTCTGCTAAACGCAAGGAACTATGCCTACCGGTAACACCGTAGCATATCCTATTCACGACAAGTCCTTCAACATACTGTACAGTTCTGTACATTAGGCCTAGGCTAGGTTATCAAGTATCATCACCTTTTCTACTGGAAAAAAGATATTAGGAAAGTTCATGTGGCATTTAACTGGTGAACAAAACAGAAAATATGCCACCATTTGGTATGTAGGCTAGCCCTCTTTAACATCCAGTTTTTTTCAAAGGTGAGGTACAGTAGCATTCCCTCCCCCCTTCCCCAGGATTGTCCCAGTCTCCCCCCAAGAAATATGGTAACCCTACTTTTGTAGAATGGTAAAACAGACTCTATGGTCTATGATACAACATGAAAACCTTGTCAAGAATGTTGACCAAATTTGCAATGTTATTAATGCTTGTCCTCTCTCTTGCAGCAGTTGTTCATATCATTACACAAGTGTGACTTTGCTATCAGCTGAATGAAGTTTGGGTGGAGCTTTTGCCGGCGTTTTTACAGAACTGTGCATGGAATGTATAAACCTGCGTCACTGGATGACCTTGTAGTCATCCACAAGAGTTCCAACTTCATCGTGGTTAATAAGCACTATGACATTAAGATCAACAGTGACGATGCAACAGATGAATTAACTGTAGCCAATCAGTTGGCTAAGAAATTTCCTGATCTGGTTGAGGAAGGTCTGGCCCATTATTTTAGGTAACTTTAACAATTGCCAATTGGTTAATAAGTACTATGACATTAAGATCAACAGTGACGATGAAACAGATGAATTGACTGTAGCCAATCAGTTGGCTAAGAAATTTCCTGATCTGGTCGAGGAAGGTCTGGCCCATTATTTTAGGTAACTTTAACAATTGCCACATAATGGCACAAGAGCTTTACTCTAAGTTGCAGATGGAACCATTGTATTTATATGTAGCCTACATAACATCGCACTAATGTGCAGCTGGTACCATAAAAGAATACTTTAGTAAATAAAATGCAACCAATTGGAAGGATAAATTGGTGTTTGCTATTATGCATTTAAAATTGCCTCTATTTCATAAACTATTGATAGTTGCAAACGGACAGCAAAATGTTTTCTACCTTCCTTTTCCAATTTATGATTGTTGCATGAAAACGTTTGACTTATGATTAGATACTGTTCGGCTACGCGCCTGCAAATTGATCTAATAGGAAGTGAAGTGTAAAACAATATTAATGTCTACAGTGTATTTGTATTGATTGATATTACAATTTTGAAGATGGAACCTGGATGAAGCCTACATATTGAAGATGCCATTGTGCTTTCAATGATATCATACCTGTTTGCTTCAAGTCTACTTATCTATACATAGAAATGGAAAGCAAACTTGAGTGACCAAGTCCAGAATATTTAGAATATATATGTTTCCTTTTGGCTTTCCTTCTCTGTTTTCATGTTTATCCCTGGCTTCCCTGTAGATTCACCCACCGGTTAGATTATTCTACATCCGGTGCACTCTGCATTGCTTTGCACAAGAAGGCCAGCTCGTCAGCTCAGAAGATGTTTCAGAAAAGAGAAGTTCAAAAAGAATATCTGGCTCTTGTAAGTTATCTCAGTCTCCTAGCATCAAGTGATCAAAGGTGGAGACATTTTAAAGGCAGAGATCGGTAGGAGAAGCTGGGGAGAGGGGATTTTGGAATCGTGTAAAAGGGACAGTCTTAAATCATAATAATATTCTATATCTATTAGCAAATTGACCTTGCTATACAATAATTGGAAATAACCATTTGGAATAGGTTTTCTAAAAGTCAAAGTCAAAGAATAATCTAAAAATTTCTGAAACTTATGGTGATAATTTCTAGTGTTAGAACAGTAAAACATACAAACATCTAGTAGATTCTGTAGATATTTCTCAAGAGATGCTTTGAGTAACCGCCCCAATTTTTTTATTTTTTTATTTATTTTTATTTTTGTGGGACAATTTGATGTTTTTTGCTTTCATGTTTAAGTCCCTTGAGGTGCTGGGGACCAATTTTGATTGTACCCTGGTGTGATTTGGTTGTACTTGTCAACTTGAGTAACACGGTATGTTTTCCCAGTTGGTTATTGTCATGTACAGAACACCCAGATTTTAACAATTTTTAGCACAAGATGCAGCTTGAAAATAAAATTAGGATACCAGCAGAAAGTCATTAAAAAATATATTTCATTAAAAAACAATATATTTCAACCCTTTTTGTGTTGGTACTAAGGTCAGAGGTCATATGACTGTGGATCATGTTATTGTCGAGAGAGGAATCTGCCCAAACTCAGAGGAAGGCTTCACTCATATGATGCGTCTCAGTGAGGACGGAGAAACCGAAGATGTGAAAGCCAGAACAGCCAAGACGGAAATAGTTGTTCTCCAGAGAGGATTTTACGACGGTGACCATGCTACCAAACTAAGACTTTTACCGTTCACTGGTGAGTTTGACTCTCGGCTTCTTATCAGCTGGAGGACGTCCACTAGCAACTCCGTCCACTAGCAACTGTTACTATTATTATCGAACAATATCTTCACTTTCTTCAAAATTGCTATCTCTGGATACCAACAAAATATCCAAATTTTAAGATGAACTGGATAAAGATTAATTGTGGCACATGAATAATCAAATTAATATTCAAACATAAACTATATATAGTCTCAAAAATAAGTTGATTTAGGCTGTATGTTTCATTGCACAATTGTAGTTTTTATGATGTGCTACCAACAAAATGACCTGATGTTATTGAAAGTATACTTTTTTTTAAATAAAACAAATTGAGTCATAAATGAGTTACTACGTTAACTATTTGTACAATATGCTACTTTCCAGTATTTTCCATTTCTCATTGATTCATTATGAAAAAATGTGAAAGGAAAGTGAAAGCTCTTGAAGAGCACATGCAAAGATTACATCACTGATTTTGTCCATTTCATGCAAGTGCTAAGCGTTTAATTGGCAAAATAAATTACTTATAACTGAATGCAGAGATAGTAGAAAGATACTGAGATAAGGTTTTGCAATTCACAGTGTGGAGTGTTCTGTTTTATGTAAGCATCACATTCTCTGCTACCAGATCCTTTGATTCTATTGAATGTTAACTTCACGTCTCTGCCAAGATAATGATGTGTACAGATATGTTATTATGAAAGTTAAACAGCACAGCACCCAAGCCTGCCAGTTCTGACAGTACCACTCTATATGGTGCTCTCATATCACCCTCCTCTGATGGTATCACCCTCCTCTGACGGCATGAACACGTCCAGACCCTTATTTCATAGAAATAGGATATTCATACTGTCAGTACCAATGTGTACAGATATGTAATTATGACAGTCAAACAGCACACCACCCAAACTAGCCAGTTGTACCACTCTATATGGTGCTCTCATATCACCCTCTTCTGACGGTATCACCCTTCTGACGGCATGCACACATCCAGACCCTTATTTCATAGAAGCAGGATATTCATACTGCTCCTACTGTCAGTACCAGTGGTTTGAAAGCATAACATGAAAGTACAGATCATAAATATCTTTTGAATATAAGAATTAGGGGTAGAAGGGCACAGGCTATTTGTATGTAATTGGTAATTATCAGTTATTTGCACTGTATTTGTCCGTGAATATTCTTTCCATCAAGCGAGAATCGTTCCGTTTTATCTGTCGACAGGGAGACGTCACCAGCTGAGGCTCCATTGTCTGAGCCTCGGTCATCCAATCGTAGGTGATTACACATACAGCAACAGGATGGACACTAAACCATACAGAATGATGCTGCATTCTCACAAACTACACATCCCATCCAACATCGAAGACATCGATGCCACCGCTCCCGATCCTTTCACCTCCGAATTTGATCCCAAGTGGGTGGTGGATACCTGAGGAACAACGAATGTACACCTTCTTGTTTCGATGACCGTATTGCCGAGGAAATGTCCTTCAGTGGATAGATCTTGGTCAAGAGTCCCTGAGAAAGTCCCCATGCCTTTTAGATGTCTGTTAGGCAGGTCTGTTTGTGGACTGGATCAAGATTCATTGATGAAAAAGTCTCTTAAGAGGTAAATCCTCCAAGGCTTGTTTCACAGAAAAGAGAGGTCCAGTCATCTTGTTACAAGTTGAAATGGTTGCCTGCTGTTTTTCTAAATGAGCAGAACGTAGCAGAATGTACAGTATAGAGCAGAAGAACCTTATTCTTTTCGAAAATGGTCAAACGCCATTTGAGGTCAAGAGAGGTCCAAGTCTGACAAACCTTCCAAATACAACTCCAAAAGGTATTAAACATTACATAACTCCAAAGGAAAAGCATGGATGAACTTGCTGTGTATATCCACATGATCTCTTGAAACAATGGTCAAGGTTTGAAAAAAAGCTTCACCATTTATTTGATTAAATGTTGTTGTATATTAGTAGCAAGGAAGCCTGATCTCATTCTAGATCAGGCTTGGGAAACAACACTAGTGCTCTCTGAAAGCCATCATCTCAGTTTTTTTAACATAGATTTTTTTTTGTTCTTCTTTCCGGTCACATTGCTAGGCCGTAACAATTGCAGTCATTATCCACAGATGTTGTATTATCGGGAGCAGCTTGCACGAAGTCTACATTAATCTTGCAGAAGAGATTTGCTGTATGCTGTTTGCTGCAAGTCATAAAAGATGTGCATTGTTTTCCATTCATGCGGTACTGAAGGCAGAAAAATCCACATTGGGTCACACTTTTGACTGTGGTCTGCATGCTATCGGCATTGCCAATACAATCTTGTGTGTACTTCATGTGAAAGTTTACAGATTGATCTGGTATAGGCCGGTCTGAATCTGTGGAGATTAGATTAGAAGGTGATGCAATAGTCATACTCATTAATGCTTTTTATTTTATCACTTTTGAAATATTAAATTGCATATTCCAGTGGCAGACAATGTGAAACTTACATATTCAATATTGAAGAGAAATATAATCCACTCCTCAATAATCTTGTTCCTAGCTGGTTGACTGTAGCCAATACTGACTGATTCAGCATTCTCCCAAATTTCAGAAAGTGGGCACCTTTTGTTTTCAAAAGCTTTAATTTCCTATCACTATTTTCTTGTTGATGTATTCTTGAAATTAGTTTGAATTCCATAAAAGAGCAACTTTTTGTAAGTGATGTTATTTTCCTGGTTGGATAAATCATTGAAATATGATCCAGATAAACAATGACATTTTCAGCTCAATTGTTGTGATGTCATCATTAATTCTGATGTGACCAGATGCATTCACAAAATATCACAAACCTAAAATAAAGAATTATATCTTTGTAATACAAAATGTTATGAGGATGTCATTTTGACCCAAAGATGTAGAAAAATTTCATAGATTTAAACTAAGCTATCAGTTTTAGTCACCACAAGAACTTTTTTCAAAATCCTTACTTTCCTATTACAATTTTCTTGTTGATGTATCCTTGTAACTAGTTAGAATTCCATAATTTTTTTTAAAGCAATATTATCAGCTTTAGTGACCACAAGATCCTTTTAAGCTTTTTACACCTATTACAATTATGTTGTGACAATTTACAATATACTTCATATCAATTCAATAATTTTAATTATTGATTTGTTATTACGATTTCATATTAGTTTTTAAAGTTTTGTAGACAGAGAATTATACATGAAGTATTAATGTCTTAAAGTTTTATGTATGTGTAATTTGTGTTGCTTTCATAGGATAAGTGTTGCTTACATATGTATGTGTACAATATGTGTACTTATGTATTGTTTAAATATGTGTTGCTCTCATATATATAATACGTGTTGCTTACATATGTGATTATGTTGCTTATGTATGTGTGCAAGATGTGTTGCCCACATATGTGCATTAACAATTTGAATAAGCAATGTTCAATTGACAATAAAATGCAGACACCGGCTAACCTGTTGACTGTGCTGTTGTACTTATAGTCGGACTTGTGATGATCAGAAAACACAGTGACTTAACATATACACAAGCCAGGTCGAATGTTAGACCAAATAACACACACGACCCTGCTTCTTTCTTATCATGACATGTTTCTTGTAAAACAACAGATTACCAGCTGTGTGACCAAAAATAAATTCCATGAGACAAAATTCTGAATTGACGAATCTCTCTTATATGGATTAGAGAAAGGAATGTGAGAGACCAGGCACGTAGCCAGGAATTTGCCAAGGGAGGGGCGAAACTGTAGATTCGGCATTGCAAACTATCTAAGCGTAGCGCCACCATAATTGGCGCGAAGCGCACAAGAAAACTTTGGCAGAAAATGCCTCCCAGATCGCTGGAAATGGCACTTCCAGGCCTTGTAAGTTGCATCTTAGCATTTTCTCTTTTGAAAATACTAGCGATATCATAAAAACATTAAAAAATATATATATATATATGCTCAAGGGGGGGGCGGCTGCCCCCTTCGCCCCCCCCCCCTTGGCTACGCGCCTGTGAGAGACACTATCAAAACGCACATCTTTCTTACCATTGGACTCCGCTGTTGTAGTCCGTAAATTCGGACTTTTGATGGCAGTTGTTGAGATTTGGGTTGTCAGTGGCAACGTAGATGACGTTAGACTTATCGTTTCTGCTACAAGAGAATATATAATGAGGCAGTTATTTTTACGACGCTTAAGCGACCACGAATGTGGGAGAAACCCGCAGGGGATTATGGATTACAACTTTCACGTCGGGTGGCTTCTAATTCAACATTTTATCTTAAATTTGGAATCTTATCAATTTAGGGAATCATTTCAGATGGGAAAACCGTAGATTGCTCTTGGATGAATAACCCACCTTAGTATGACCCGGCCGAGGATCGAACCCCGAACTTCTCGATTGCTAAGCCTCATTGCTTCAAATGCCACCGCCTTTATCCACTTAATGCCACGGGTTATCACATTACAAGGGGCCGTCATAAATTTCGGTAATGCAACAATCTCTACTTATGTTGTAAACATTAGACATGAACGGATCGAGAAGTAAGTTCCCATCTTACTAGTTAACCCCCACCCCCCCCCCCCCACCTACCTACATTCCAATTTAAAAATATACTTATTGATTTGAAAAAAATAAAAATATCTCGTAATTCTTTTATACTTGTTGGATAGATGGATATTGTCAATTGGAAAAGTGGATGCCCCAACTTACAACGTGTGAATTCATCGCCCTTAAATGATTACCTGTGGAATCTACTGCTCTCGTCTTTAAGCCAGGACTCATGGTGACCGTCGCTGAGGCTTTGGTTGTTAATGACAACGTAGAAGACGTTATAGTTGTGGTTTCCACTGCAATAATTAAAATTTTGTGATAACATGAAAGTACCTCGCTATAATCTTCTATTGAAAACTTGGGAAGATTTGCATTCGGCTGCGATGATCTAATGGGACGAGGAAAGTTTCGGGCCGTTCAGTTTTTTGTGTTTTGAAAGCCTATTTACTAGCTTGGGGTCACCCATCGCCTGTAACAGCTTCATCAACATGTCTGGTTAGTATAAATGAGAGTTTTGAAGCTAATGGGACAACCTGAAGTTGTCTCCTTGAACAATTAATCGATCCACTTCCCACCCATCCCCTTCCTCACCCATTCTAATTACCAACTGCTGTAGCAGAAACATTCCAACCCCATGATATTACTCCTACCATGGTATTACTATTTATTTAGTTAGATTCTCTTGCCATACAAATTCGACAATCGCAAAATTCAGAATGACATATTAATGGTTCATCTCGCAATGTGTCATTCATCCATACTTCATAGATGACGTCATAGGGCTCATGGAAACTTGCAAAGTAGAACTTGACGCAGGAACTTGATAAAAAAAATCGGACGTGTAAAACCCGATCTGCCCTCTCGAGGCAAGGCAAATCCGACTCATGAGTCCGAAACTATAAGGCCTACGTACCCTCACCCGATCACTTTCTCACCCATGTGATCGGATGGCAACTTCCCACATTCGATAAACAGATTTCTGACTGATGAAATATAACAAGACACGAACCAAACAAGATCTATAGTTTATTACCTGTTGACGCTACTGTTGTAGTCTTCATAACCGGAGTCGGGGTACCCTTGGTTGAGATGTTGGTTGTTGTTGGTAGCTTAGATGGCTTCGCAGTTTCTTCTAAAAGTCACAATAGACGTACACGAGTGAATCCCGTGATATAATTTTAATATTTAGTATATATACGGATGATATGGACTGATGAAATGCAAAAACAAAATATAAAAAAACCCATCAAGCACAAAAACTTAGCTATTATTACCTTTTGTCTTTGCTGTTGTAGTGCTTTTCATCGCCGGACTTGTGATCCCATACGTCGAAAGCATGGTTGTTGTTGGCAACGCAGATGACGTCACAGATAATACTATAAAATAATACAACCTTGTGTTCATGGGAAATTTCAAAGTACATAAAA
>KN892495.1:8595-24802 GCA_000934455.1 Apostichopus parvimensis
CTCCACCGCCAGAACATTTGGCATCACTTTTAGAGGTATAATTGGAGTTTCCTTGACTTCTCGGCTAACCATGCATAGACGGTGAAACATTTACAGGGGTTACATTTTGATACATTAAACAACTCTTTATCATGCTAACATGTGAGGGGTTGGGGTGGTATAAGGTGTGAGGATGGCTGTCACTACACGCGATTATTAGTATGAGCCTTGGCACCAGTGTGTCAAACCAGGGAGGTGTTATGGCAACAACTCCCTGGTCAAACAATCAATGCACTTGTATGTGAACCTTTTTCGTGGCGATAGTCGCTATACACATAGTCAAATGCTTCTCCGTTTCCCCTCAAAACCTTGAAGAATGAGAATTTAATCTCTCTTTATATAGAATCCTTGAAAGTAGCAGCAACGAGAACAGCTGAGGGAATTCCCCAAAAGAAACAGTTTCTTCGTTAACGCACTTCAACTGTATCTGAAGACGACTCGCCAACTTGAAACCCTCCCTGCTGAAAGTCAACAAAAAACGACTTAGCATTTGCTAAATAAGCAAACAAAAAAGGTGGGGTTGGGGTGGGGGAAATATATGTACTTTGGTTGAGAAACTTCGCTGACTTTGACCCCCTGACATCTATACGTCTCTCATATATGTACAGTCCTACTGCTATACCACAAATGCATGGTTCCCGGGATTGATACTCCAGGCGTGTGGCAATATGGAGACGATTCCATAAAAACAAAGATAAGATCATTCATTGCACATCGTAAACTTCTATACTTTTAATAAGTAAACAAAGAGGGTTTATCTTTCTAAGAAAGGTAAATACTTGTAGCCTATCATATACAACCATGCATACTAAATGTCATCCCGGAAACATAAATGTTTTAGTGGAGGGGTTATGGGGGAAGAAACAAGCCTGAATATTATATGTAAGATATATCATGCGTTATGCGACCAAAAAGAAATAAAAACGTTTATAATGTTAAGGAGAAGAGACGATTGTACCTCTAGTATATAGAATTAACAGGACCAGTTTGACGTTAGCATTTCACGTCGGCGAAGCATTCATTTCATCTCGAAAGTTGTTCAGAAGCAGACGGCAGCCTATAAAATGAGCAAAGTTCACACGCACGCTGTGTCAGTAGCCTATATACTTTAATTTTTTATAACGCGATGTAAAAGATAAGTGCTGATTAAGCAAATATAGTCATTACGGAAGATGAAAGTCCACGTTTTGGCCTGATCACTTCACGCACTGTGCGAACGTTTTTGTTCACTTTAACTATATCCATAACATACCGTAGGCTATACAGTATTACATTCGTGCGGAAGGAAAACATTCGAGAAGATCGAACGAACTTTATATCATCTGAAAGCAGCACACGATATCAAGGAAAATATGGCAGCCCGAGGTATATTATTTAAACTTAGGCCTACATATTATATTTGTCATCGCTATATAGGGGCCTACATTTATCCTTTTCTTTTCGATTTTATTTCCCATTTGTTTTCTTCTAGTGATATTGAATGTAAAATGCAGCAACAATGTAAGTTGACAATATTAAGGTATAAAAACACATGTATACTAGGTACATAGACTCTAGGGGCTAACTGAAGTTGACCGCAGATATCTTCCGACGAAGCTTATGAAGTCGTGTAATATATATAATTCGTGACTTACTAAACAAGTAAACTTTACAACATTTTCATGGGTGGGTGAAACTTTGCAGCATAGTTAAGAATATAATTAACTTGTGGCCGGGGACAGGTTGCGAATTGGATGGGGTAGGGGAGACATATCTTTCCCACAAAGTTTTGTTCAACCTTTTCTACTTGTAGCCTATGTGGTACTAACTTAGCTCTACAAAGAAGACTATTTACTGACTTTTCTTACTGGCATTAGCCTACTCATATCTTGTAGCAGTTCCGTTATTTATATTAGCGCATCGAAATAAATAAAAGGGAATTTCCATTTATGTCAGAGTAGTTTTTGTTCCTTTTTTCCATGTATGTGGTACTAACTTAGCTCTATACAAAAAATAACTTTTTGCTGACTATTCTTACTGGCATTACTCATATCTTGCAGCAATTCCGTTATTTATATTCACATCGAAAGAAAAAAAAAGGAAATTTCCATTTACGTCAGAGTAATTTTTGTTCCTTTTCTGTAATGTTACATTGAATAGGACTGATCATGATAGATACCGGGTTCCGTTTTTAGCTTGTAACGAGCTATAATTTCTTCCACGAACTCAGCACCTATATATCCAGTCTAGACTTCATGTTAATGTATGAACGTGGTACTAACTTAGCTCTATAAAGAAGATGTGTTTCTGACTTTTTGAAATTTAGAACGTTTTATTCCTGCTAAACGACTTGTCTATGTGATAGTACGGTTGAGCAGCTGAGGATATTTTTCAATTGAATATGTATGACTTTCCGCTTGAATGCGTAAGTTCGAACACAACCAGGAAGTTCGCAGTGGTCGCTGTGTACTAGATTGTGATCATAATACGTATTTAAATACGTACGTAGAACGCTGTAATGTAATAGGCCTACCTGAAAATATCACACAGTGGTCGACGGCTAGGCCTACTTTGAACTTGATGACACTAGGAACTATACCAAAGCAATGGTATATGACTTGAAGCCATAATGCGTAGTGTAAGTAGTTTGTCAGTATACAAATAGAAGAGTACTTTCATGTTGCTGTTTTGGGGAATTCGGATTATCACAAATGATTTTGTAAGTAATGCGAAGGAGAATACTTCTGTGTTAATGTTGGTGTAGAATGGTAACGTCAAACAATCTAGGCTATGCTTGAGTTGAATGTAAGCCTGAGTTAGGCTAGTGCATACCATAACGTTGGCCTAGTTAAAGTATTAATCGTAGGACCATGGAAACCCAGAGATCAAGGCCACAACCGTAATAACATTGTTTAAATGTAGACTAGAATAATCGAGTTAAAGCTTATTATTGCTAACTAAGTAGGCATAGGCTAAGCTGCATCCACAACTTTAATGTTACTTATTAGGCCTGTGTTGGAGTCCATTGTGAAGTTACAGTAAGCTTGTTGATAATATGGAACTCAGTAAATAAGCCTAGGCCTTGATCAGAAGCCTTGGTGATGTGTTATCTTTGCATGGAGTATCCACTAACTTCACATGTTGTGCTATATTTTCACGTATAGTTGACCCGATAGATACTTTAGTTGTCATATTTGAATGTTGTTTACCAGTCCCATTTTGGATCACAAGTTTAACCTGCATAGCCTAAATTGAACCAGTTTTAAACTATCAGGACAATGGTAAGGAATCATTAAGGTTGTAATCTGAAGCTCTGTTGAAATTTGTGTCAACCATTTGCCATGCATGCACTTCTCATAGTTATAAACGGATTACATTATGGCAGAATTTTGGGAGAACTTTCGACAAACTTGGTTGGTCGAAGGATGAAACTATTCTGCAGAATAATAAAATGAGAGAGGTCATCATTGTCACTCTCATTTGGAGACAACAGGTACACCTTCGTTAAATTACCATGTAGCTTCACAACATAGAAGTTTCAAATTAAACATACATTATTACTGAGAAATAATAGGGCTTGCAGCAGTATTGTTACTAGGATCTTACTAGTTATGCCTGCGGAACGCCATGTCTTCAAAGTCTTTTCGTCCGCTCAGAAAAACTTGTGTCTGAACGTGCCCCTAAAAGGCCTAGTTCTTGCTCCCAACTTTCATGAATCCCTGTCGTAAGTACCATATGCAGTAACCCAATGCAATTTAGTCCAAAATTGAACAACACTGTTTTGAACAACAAAAGTTCCTTTTCCCCAACCACTATAGGCAAGTCAGCCCAAGCCTGGCCAGTTCAGACACCTTTCCCATTACACTATGCAATTAAACTGTATGCAATGTCAATTGAAAAACTCAAGCTTCAAAACACAAGAAAAAAAAACTGAAGCACGTAGTCAAAGTTTGCTAAGATGGAATTGCTGTGGTATGAAGGCACATTTTAAATGCGGAGAGAACAAACAGACTGTGAGATGAAATTTGCTTTGCAGTTCAGAGATGTAGCTTCCAATAATTCATAAATTTTCGCAACTCATAACATTTTGTGATCAAAGTAATGATTAAAATATTGTGTGATATTCTTAGAAAC
This sequence comes from Apostichopus parvimensis, assembly GCA_000934455.1. NCBI lineage: Eukaryota > Metazoa > Echinodermata > Holothuroidea > Aspidochirotida > Stichopodidae > Apostichopus > Apostichopus parvimensis. The sequence goes on from KN892495.1 coordinate 12,748, forward strand.
AACTACGACTTCCTGCCATGATCCCTTTTTGTCGAAATATGTTTTCAACAAGGCCTAATGGTATGATATTTGAGTGCACCCATATGATAGCCTATAGCACAAACTTTCAGGTTGATTGTTATGATTTATTTGTTTTCAAACAAATTCAATCATATGTAGGATTGGAAGTATTTTGATTCTTTTGAGATGCAGTTGTGTATTTTTTTAAAAGAAAGAAAGATGTTCATTCAAAATGTGTTTTGTTATGTTTTGCATATATAGGCCTAGTTGTGAGTAGGTACTTAGGGTTTGTTTCTGGACGATAGCAATTTGAAGATCTAAGTCCCTGGCTAAAACATTGGGACCCGGACGCAGAATCCTGTGTTCGTAACAGTGTTGTTGCCTAGACCCACTCAACTATGACACCAGGTGAGGGAATTGAAGATGTGGTACTATGTCTAGCCAGCAGGCTTCATATTAGGTGTACTGTACATCAGGGGGACAGCAAGCCAAATAAGTTTTTGTAGACTAGTTATTTCTCAAATATTCAGGACTCAGAAACTGAAAGGGACTAAATGGTGATCCAGTAATTGCAAGATTTTCTGAACTTTAAACAAACTACAATATACCAGTTTGGATTATTTCTCTTAGCGCAGTTTGGAACAATCATTTACATGATGTATTTTCATAGATGTGACATTTCATCTAGTGGAAGGCCATGATTGTTCACAACATTGACCTCCGGACATTGCAGTGCATTCCAAGCAATGGCCCTAACCCAAGACATTGTCCCTCTATTCTGTACTACAGCATCTCATTGTCACAACATGGCTATTGCCTAGGTTTTGTTGATAGAGATGAACATTGTCAATTAATCCTGTCAATATTTGGGTAAGTACAGTAGATAGGTCTTTTTTTCCTAGAGCCTCTGAGACGTGTAATATTACAAGAGTTTGTAATATATACCGTCGGGCAGGTGTTCTGTCGACTCTATCTATCAACAGAGCCCATACTTACAAGGAAGCTACATGACACATATCCTCTGAATTGTGTTCCATCATATATGTGACTGCAAAAGAGATTGTGGGATACAAGTTTCTGGCTCTGCATACAACCATCTCAACATAAAGAGACCAAAATGAGAACATTGCTTAAAAGTGCTAACCTGGAGAATCTTTAGCTGTCCGATTGATTTATGATTAATTCAATAAATGGAAAATGGGTTAAAGAGGTCAGCATATGAAAGTACTGTTACTCAAAATTTCCTATTTGGTTTGAAGGGAAACCTACGAAGTCAGTTTCCAAAACAATTTTAGATTTATTGGAACAGAATACATAATTCAGTTTTAGCTACATAGGAGAGCGCCTTTGTCCCACAAATGATTTACGTGAGTAGTTAGATATCCTTATCACAAGATCTCAGGAATAAGATATAGGAAAAAAGGCTGCGTTATATAGCATGCTATCTTTACCATATGTTGGCCCGTGGGAAACAAGTGGTATCTGACACAGAGAAGGGCTTCACAATATCCATTTGAGAAATTGCAAATATTGTAGGCTAGGTCAGTGTTGTTGACATTCTTAACTATTGGCTGTTCAGTGTTCACTCTTATACCACCCATTGCCCAACTCCCAGATTAACGAAGCTTATACCATGACAGTAAGTACACTATTTGATAGTGTTTGCAATCTCTAGGAAATCTTTTGGCAAGTTATTTTGATGTCATCATTTTTGTAGGATATTTCAGGGCATTGGAGATGGTTTCTTTTATTGAAGTCTGCCGGGTCATACATTGCTTGTTTTAATAGTCTACAACCAATGGAGTTGCATGGCGTTTTATTCCAGTGCTCTTTTCTCAAATGGTTTGCTATAGGAAGACAGGTTCTTTAACTCAACTCTCCCCCTTTCTCATCCTTCCACTCACTCTTCCCTCCCCCTCCCCCCCCCTGTTCATAAGTAGCTACTTGATTTGCAGATTTAAAGTCTACACAGTACAATAGTAATGATACTCCACATGAACTAAACATTGTATGTTGTTGTTCAATCATGCAGTTTCCTCACAGTGAGGCTTCAAAAGATGAAAGCCCTTTAAAGCAATTAACCAATCTTTCAGTTTCATAGCAGAGTGATATTCATTGTCTAAATAGTGATTTGCAGAGCTTATAAGCTGTTTTTGAAAATGCTCTCTCTCTCTCTCTATATATATATATGTAATATTAAGTAACCTCTGAGAATGTACCCTTGTGCAATGTTATTCATTATAATGACAAGGTTTCCCATAATCAGTTTCTTTATCTCCTCACGAACTTTGGGTAATTAACGAAAAAAATAAACTATCAATTGCAATCTAATTTCAGTTTCACACTATTGTATAATTATGTACACGTGTTTATAGATATTTGGTAGCATGGAAATCATGATTAGATACAGTAGTACTGTAGCAGGGTCGGATCCAGGAGTGTGGGAGGGGGGGGGGGAGGGTGGCGGTGGGATAGTTGGATTGATTCAACTCTCATGTTGGGGTAGGAGGAGGGGTTGGCAAGCCTCCCACAGAAAAGTACAATTTTTGATGCGAAATGGTGCATTCTGAGGGCATTTGGGGTATAAATTACACATGTCTATAATCAGGTTTCCATGCAAGGTTAATGTGCTAATAACTGCTTGTAATCATTTGTGTGAGACTTAACATCTCCATATCCTTTCCCATATCTTTGTGAATAGATGCTTGATTATACCCTTTATATTTAGTCACCACTCCATGTTCAGTATTCTTCTTTTACCTGTCTCTACTTGACTAAATTACAGCAGCACATATTTCTTCGTGATGGTAACCTCACCTCCATGAAAGTGTATGTCCGCACCACATATATGCAGCTGTGAACACCATCAATGTACAGTATGAAAACTGCTGTATTTTACGAACAATTTTCATGTGACTTTTTTGCTTGGAAATCTAGATCTACATCAGAAGTGCAATTTTTTTTATGCTGAAATATTTAACTATGTCACGAGGTACGGTAGATTATGAGTGTTCGTTCATACAACATCTATAATTTATACAATCGTAACAGGTGACTCTTGTTCGTAATTTTGGATGACTTTGCATAAATGTAAAAGTACAGAAAGTACACGATCAGGACCCACACTTTCAGACATGTTATTATCACAGTTAGACTCACTTGTACGGATATATCCAATAGTAAGTGCATTTTCATGAACCAAAGAACACATTTCCTATGCATATATCCTTTACAACGAAGAACATTTCCTAAGGATAAAAGTCCTAGTGAAGGTCTGGGTAATATGGTGTTCTAGAATAGGAAATTGGATGGAAAATGGCAGCCATTCAATACACTTTAGTTTACAGTGTAGTATGTATAATGTTCTATTCAGGCACATCTGAAAATTCACAACTCTCCATTTTACACAGTAATCAGGCAATCACAACTCTCCATTATACACAGTAATCAGACAAACGCTGCCTCGTACATACTGTACATGTACTGCATGATCTACTTTCAGTTACAGTTTTATATGTTGTTCATGTACTTACTGTAGGTTTACTGTCCTAATCTATATATTATATGCTTTACAAGCATTATATAGTTGTAATGAATACTTTCATACCTGCATAGCCTTATCAGATGTCATATGATGGTACAGTAGTACTGAACATAGCCTGTTTGGAAAGTCATAATAATTGGAGACATACAAAAAGCAGAGTCTGATACTGTATACACTGCTTTCATAAGCTCCCATCATTTTATAGTTTGATTATAATGGGTATATAAATCAGGCAGCATGAATAAATTGTGACCTACAGAAGTCAAAGCAGCTTTATGATTGACGGTAAGCATAGGGTTATGGAGGATTCACCAAACAGTGGTTCCAAATTTGATGGGTTAGTGAGGTAGCTATTACCTTTTAACTCCTTTTATGGTGTAAAAAGATAGATATTACAGCTACGTTAAGGGCTTAAGTAGTGCACTATGGGAGCAAGGTGTTTAAAAAAGTGTGAGAAACTTAGTGGAAATTTAAGCCTGTAGACAAGCATGTCATGTTTGTGGTTGATGGATCTTTGAATATCTCCCTTAAACAACATTCATAGGGCTTAGCATAAATTATGCAAATGTTACATACAATCTTCTGATGTAACTGGTTCCTCTGTAAGTGGCTTTAAGAACAAGAAAAAGAAATAAAAACCCTTGTTTCTAAGCCTTCTAAGGTACTGTACACTCTCGTGTAAATTTGGTAAACGAGACAACCGTGAAGCTACAGTATCACAAACCCCAACTTAAAACTGGTGGGTTCTCTTAAAAATCATTTCAATAGACAAATCCTTTGTTGAATTACACTATATTTTAAAGTAGTTATTATATCCATCAAATGGCTTTTGAAATTTGATTCCATTCAGTGACAAATACTCTTGGAGAAGGAACTGGAAGGTTTAAAAGTTAAGTTGTTTCTTATTGCTGCAAAAGTGCAATTGAGATCCTGCACTATAAAGGCATTTTACTGTATTATGGTGTCGGTGTAGCCACACAACTCCCATATCTGATTCACTGGTGCAGTTATTAAACTGCCAGACTGCCATTGTTTGTGTTTGTATAAGAAAAATATGAATAGTTTGAATATCCACACCTCAATGGTTGAAGAGTCTCCATTGTGAAAGTGTGACGAACAACGACAACAGTTTCTGCACAGCGGTACTATATTCTGTACATACCGAGTATGGTGCCACTGTACTCATCATATTGCATTAAATTTTTTTTTTTTTTTAAAGTGATGTGAAGTGGAAAAGATTATATCGATTGTCATTTATCTGTTCCTTACAAGTTCTATTGCAGACTTGACTTGCCTTGCCTTTGTCTTGCAATTAAACTTAATTGGTTCTCTTTGTTCTGTTTGCTTGCAGAGGGCATAAACTATGCCAGTTGCAGGAGAATTTCAACCGGGAAACATGGGCCAAGATTCAAAAGCCCAGAGGTCCAACCCAGGTCTACTCAGTAGAGTTCGAAAGTCGATTGTCAAATCCCGAAAGGGGACCTACTCTTTCCACGAATCTTCACAGACCTACGACGACATAGGTCAGTCGATTTTGGTGGAATCTGTTGACATGCAGGTTCGCAATGACTATTACCAACTTGACAACGATGATACTGTGATAGGAGAGGTGAATGGATGTGAAAAATGTGTAGAGACAAACGGGGATGACATGATGAACGGAAAAACTCTAGAGTCGGAAGAGGATTTGGACCAACGGCCCGCAAAGATGAACGGACTCGGTTGCAAGGTGACAAATGGCTTCCACGACGTGGAACCCTTGTCGGATGCAGATGATGTAACAAGTTCTTCGAAAATTACAAACTCTGTCAAAGAAAACTCTGTTGAAGAAAGCTATGTAAACAATGGGGAATCATCGTTTCACGTAAATGGTGCAGAGCCCGAGACATACTGCGTTCCCGGCAAAGCCACTGCTGCTGAATGTGTGGATGATAATCCAGACTTTGAGAGGCAAGGTGCCAAGCCCAAACAGCATTACAATAAAAACAAGAACGGTGTAAGAGAGATCGACAATTCGGTGGCATTAGGGACGAAACGACAGGCTGTAAAGCTAAACCAAAACAAAGCGATTGGTTTTGGCCAGGAAAATTACCTGAACGTTGATCTAGCGGACATAAGAGTACATGAAGAGATGGATGATGATATCAGGGAGGCCCTTAAAGGACCTGTGTTACCACCTTTAGTGTTGCCTCGAGATTCACAGCAGGCACAATCACCATCTGCTCCCAAGACACCTCATATCGAACAAGTCTTCAGGCCAGATGAAATGGATGAGGAAGAATTGGAGGAGATAAAATTTGCATCAAGGGCTCTGGGACTAAAACTAGAGTCAGCAGTGATGGGTAACCCCAGTACTAACTCTAATCATCGACACATGAGGCCAGAGGCCCCATCAGAAGCACGTGAGAAGGAGATTGGCACAGACCCTTCAGAAGCTGGTCTTCTGCTTTTATCCGAGAGCGACGTCTCTCGCCATCAAGATGGCCTGAGAGGGGTGGATGATGTGATGGGTAGTAACACTTACAGTGCAACACCTGTGATGGATAACCAGGCAAGAGTATCTACTGCTAGGCCCGGTGGCCCTCCTGTTGTGGATAGAACTTCCAAACCTGTTTTTAGCAGCGATGAGGACGAACGCATCTTCCAAGCATCGTTGCTGTTAGAACCTCCACCCATCCCCCCCAGAATTCCCAGGAGGGACGATGATGAGGAACCGACCCACGAGGCAATAACACACTTTAAGGTTCCACCAAAGACCAGAAGTTTATCACTACCGAGGAACATTTCTCAAGGAATTTTAGACCAGCAGGAGCAAGACCAAAATACCAGTAAAGTGAATAGACGAAAAGTAATCTCTAGTTTCTTCCACAGAAAGTCAAAACGGCATTCAACTTTTAGCGAGAGGCCTTTACCCGCAATACCACCTTTGCAACCCGGGAAATTCCCTGTTAATATCTCAAGAGAGAGGGCTGCTACCATGTCAACGGACAGAAGACTGCCTGAACCACCACTGGAAGACTATTTAGACGACGCTTTTGATCCAGATGAAGAACAGCCTCCTCCACCTCCTCCAAAGAGTAAGTGTTTACTTTTATACTAATATTCTTTTTTGCTTCTTGAGGTTACTTTCCCCTTGAAGGCAGACAAGTAATCTATTCTAATAATTTTTTTTTGTGACAGTGTACAAGGCTCTAACGGCCGATTTTCAAGTACTTAAGTTTGCAATAGTATCAGTACTAGATTTAAAAAATGCCTGGAGTACACATACGGGTACAACGCCACCAGGATAAGTATGAGTTCAAATTATTATGCTTGAATATGGAGTGCAAAAACCCAACTCACTGAAACGGACAACCCTCCATAGAAACCATGTTGTTTTAGTAATTGTGGTCCAACAAGACTATTTTGCTCATTATTTTAGGGTATGAATACAGTGTTACTTCCTTCTCTCACCCTACAGTTGTTTTGTATGGTATAGTATAGGGATATATTCAGCTACTCTATTACCGTACATACTTGTTATGAGCGTTTGACTGCTGATGGTGGTGGCAGTGGTACGGGTGACAAGGTGTTAAAATGTCACCAGAATGCGTTAACATTGGTACAGTGGGAAAATGAAAATGTCAATTCAAGGAGACCCTACCCAAATAGAGCTGTGTTTAATCAGTGATGGTAGGGTATGTAACATTACAATAGGCAGTAGGTTTATAATGTAAAGATGTGGCATACTACCTGTGTACTGCAAAATGCTGTTAACATGCCATACATATTCTGCTATGTACAGTGTACTGTACATACATCTACTGTACAGTAGTTAATATAAAACCCCCTGACAGTATTTCAGTTTCACAGTACTACAGTATAATATCAATCACATTGTGCAGTACCCACAAATCGTATGATGAATGCGTAGACCTCATACTATGATTGCGGGCAGCACTCGGTTCAGCTATCATTTGAGGCTTTCGTTTAGTACAGTCAGTGACTCAGTAGACTGTATGTGTGTGTGCAATATAAAAGTACTGTAATCAATTGCCTATTTAGGGGGAAAGCCAATATGCACATGTTTTTTGTTCCTTAGATTAAAGTTTGATATGGCTGTTTGTTCCTTTATTCTTTGTTGAAGACAAAAGGAATCTCAAACCATGGCTATGGTGTGCGTGTGTGTGTGTGCAGATGTGTGTATGTACAATATATCTGTGTGTAGTTGAGATTGTGTATGTGATACTGTACCTTGGCTTGTAAACTGTGTTCATGCACCTCATCCATGTACTGAGGTATATATTGTTTCCTTATTGGTGGTAGTAACAGGTTATTTGCGGTCACCAGTGACCCAAATATGAAATCCTTGTAAACAAGAACAACTGCAGCTTTGGTGATACAGATAATGGATGGTAAATGCCTATTTATAAGTACTATCCAGTGGTTTCATGGTGGAGGGTCAAAGTTTAGTTCAGCTCAGCAATTGTCAAAAGAAAATTGTAAAAAGCTTAGTAAATCCTGAATGATGAATATCATGGTATGAAGTCGTTTCTTATTTCACTGTAATTGTTGGCTACTAATGTTTTTGGTTGAGGTGAAGATCATTTGAAGTTAGCAGTAGTCAAAATATTAAGCCTTATAAAATATTTAATTTAAGTTCAGCTTTGGTAAATATCATACTTACAGTACAATATGTAGATATCTCTTTAAAATGACATCTGGGTTGGCATGGTTACCATTTTCTTTTGATGATGTCAAAGGTCATTTGAGTTCAACATTTGTCAAAATCGTTTCAAAATTGCTAACATTGATGAGTCTCATACTCTGTGTCGGCTTGCCATGCTGGCCGTTGGAAAATTTTGACGACAGACATAAAAAATAATGTACAATTTGTGGTATAATTGCTTGGTCTTGATACCTCTTAAATGGTCAAGGTTATGTATTGTACAATCCTAACGTTTCCTTGTTGTTTTTTTCTGCAATTACATCTTTCAAATTACAGTACCTCAACAAGGTCATAAGTAGAAGCTGGAACACACTATAAATGAATATTGGTCTGACTTAATCAATTTTGGGCAATTAATTTAACTCATGTTGCTCTGAGTGCCAACATTTTATTTCAACAGATCACAAACCATCTGTGCTGTCTGGATGTTACATTCGTATATATAATTATCAGTGGTAGGATTAAGCATATTTCCAGATTTTTAGGAGTGCTTATACATTGAAAGTTACACTGTGTAATGAATTGGCCACAATATGTTTCACAGTTTGAGAAAAATGAATCATATATCTGACAAACATATGTTCATAAATTAACTGAGTTGTAACCCAAAAAAATGGCAGTGGTAATGAAATTAGGCATTATAAGCTTAACATTGAAACAAACTAATTTTGTGAGAGACATCATATATAATTTTCTGTATTATATTTAGTGGTTCATAACTCTCTAATGAGTATATTCATCGATGTCTGGCTTAAATCCAGTTACATTTATAAACTTTTAAACGTAAATTTTAATCCGCTTGTTTAGAGTGACACAGAGTTGCAGTACAACACTATGCAAACTGCAGCTTCAAGTAGCCTCGGCTGCTGTCTTTGAGATAGCACATATGTGGAACAGGCTTGCATCACTTAGTGCAGTGGCAGCAATTCGCTCTTGGTGCCCCCACCTCTTGCTGTTCTGCCCGTAAATATCATTATCAACCATCACAATTCACCACTAACAACAACTGCCATGCCCTTAAATATGCAACTTGGGTGCCTTAAATCATAATTCGACATCTACATTCGTCAGAGAATTTGCTAAATCGTAAGATAAGTGTGGAAGAAAAAGGTGGCTGGTTTCTGTCTTCTGACTAACTACTGTTTCTTTGAAAAGACACGCCTTGGCAACTTTCAAATTGTGAAAATTGCGGTGACCATTTCCTTTTAAAAGCTGAAAAAGCTGTGATGTCCTATCATTTCTGTGAAATTCCAAGGCAATATCTAACTCGCCCTCCCCCCCCCCCCAAAAAAAAAGTAAAGTAGACTTAATGCTGACAGGAAATAATCTAGTGTTCAAATATTATTTAGCAGTTTTTAAAGGTTCTGAACTTTGTCTCTTAGAAAATACAATGGTTCCTGTGTGAAAATCCGCTTGATACATCTTTACACTGGTATAGCAATTTGCCCATTTTGCATAGCATTTTTGCAACCGGATAAATTATTCCCAGGTTTCATAGTTTGAGCATTGATGTGAAGGGATTAAATAGGACCTACCTGTACTGTATACAGTTATATACCAGTTGTTATAATGCTTGTTGTCATGGTGGTAACTTGGTAAGTTTATGTCATGATCAATGCTGAACCACCAGTGTACCATGCATATATATACACTGAATGGTTTCATGCATGTAGTTATTGTAGGGCCCGTGCACACCGCAATATTGGCAATACTGGCCAAGTGAACGATACCAACATGACTGGACCTTGAAACTGAAAGTTTCATATAGTCTCTGTATGTTTGAAGTTTCAGAAGCTAGCTGCAAAGCCAACTTATTCTGAACCCGTCATGGCGCTCACAAGCGCCCTCACTTTGTAGGTACCCACATGACTATACATCCTGGGGTGTTGTCCGCCCAAATAAATAACAAGAACAACCGATAAGTTCTTCCTATTACTGCAAGCAGTCCCTGCGCAATACAATACTGAGTAGTGCGTACTTGCAGGCCGTGCCATTCTACACGTACTGTACTGTTGTTGCTGCCTCACAGCTGAGAAACTATTCTTTCAGACGGGATGTTTACATCCTAAGGGTACGACCAGCTATCTTTAAGCAGGAAGTACCCTTGTTAACTATTCCCAGTTCATGTAATAAGGACTATGTCAAAAACATCCTGTCTAATTGTTCCCTTGACATGGGGCAGACAAGGTGTAATTGTTCGGAAAACTCAAGTCCAGTGTTTGGATAGAAGGGTATGGATGACGTAATTAACAGGTCCTTATGGCTTCAAGGAGAATTAGCCAACATCATTTATATGGCAGAAGATTTGTCTGGATTGAAGAGATGCTCTTCTATGGTAGTTGGGAAGGGGGGCAGGATGGGGATGGGAGAGTAGTTCAGTGGGTTAGGCTTCAATGTACTTGTTACCTTCATGTAGAATACTTCTTCCTAATCAGTTGTGGCATTAGAAATTAGGAATCAATTGTTAAAGGAGGATAGGTAGTTGAAGGATACATTTTACATGACTCTCTGTATAACATCAATCCAAATCAGCTGTAAATGTGCATCATGCGAAGATTTCCAATAAAAACTGCCTCAGCGGTAGCAATTTTCACCAGAATTTTTCTTAAGACTGGAATCCCACTCTTAGTATTCACGGCAATGTGCACGCTGTGCCCCTTCTTTCAAATATGGACTGTTGAGGGGGTCAAAGGTCGTTAACATTCATCTCCGGCTCCTTCGGTGTGGCATCTATGGAGTTCGACGGTCCAGTAACTGCTGTTTACTACCAGCACACATAGGCTGTGAATAGTGTTTGACCGGTTATATGATAATCAGTAATTACCGATTAACGATTAGTGCATGTGAAATTGGGCTGATGCCGACAACCGATTATTTCATCATTTTCATGGAACTGGCCTTTGATCAGTGTTGCAACTTCAACGTAAACAAAGTGAAAGTAGACCGTAAGGAAATAACATATTGGTAATTTCATAATCTGATATCGAAAAATAAAACAATCCCGGTTGTTGCTTCAAGTTTTCAATGATTACCATCTGTGAGGGAACCCTTCTGATCAAACGTTGTTTCAATGATTTTACACAATAAGTCAATTGGGCTTCTCCATTGACTTATCTATGTGCCAGAGAAATCACAAACTAAATTCCTGGAAATCAGACTTGCTTTAGTCGGTTGCGGTTAAGGAGTTCAGTTACTGCAAAGGGGTTATTTTAGCATGTATGTACACAGTACATGCGGTCAGGGAAAAAAAAATATGCTTTTGGTTTTTCGCAAAAAATGTGCGTAGGTGTGTTTGCATGCATCACAAAATACTGTAATGCAGTAGAACTACTGAGGACTGTCGCCAAACATATTTAGGAGTATTTGGCACCTAGATTTCATCATTTTATAGCATTTGTAAAATCTTGGGCGCGTTTGCAAACTGAACAGTCATGAGGCTCAACCGTTCTCTAGCCAGACTAGCCTAATGTACGTAGAACTCACAATGAGCAAAGCCTAATGTAATCATTTTTCACTTTCCAGTTTTCACGTATGGTGAAACGGCCAAAGTGGTTACAAAGTATATTGTATTGGTTTTATATTTAAGTCAAGACAATTTCAACTTGATCAATATCTCATAACAACAATGTAGCAATTGTACATGGAGCAAATGTTCTACTCTCGTTAACCAAAAATAGAATGTATCCCTCTGGACTTAATTAAGTGTTCCACAGATACAAACTGTGTCTAATGTCATCACTGTATATATATACATGTTCCTATTTTGTCTTGCCTAGGTTTTGTACTTATATGCAGTGGCGGAG
>KN892495.1:24852-36623 GCA_000934455.1 Apostichopus parvimensis
GGCAATACTGGCCAAGTGAACGATACCAACATGACTGGACCTTGAAACTGAAAGTTTCATATAGTCTCTGTATGTTTGAAGTTTCAGAAGCTAGCTGCAAAGCCAACTTATTCTGAACCCGTCATGGCGCTCACAAGCGCCCTCACTTTGTAGGTACCCACATGACTATACATCCTGGGGTGTTGTCCGCCCAAATAAATAACAAGAACAACCGATAAGTTCTTCCTATTACTGCAAGCAGTCCCTGCGCAATACAATACTGAGTAGTGCGTACTTGCAGGCCGTGCCATTCTACACGTACTGTACTGTTGTTGCTGCCTCACAGCTGAGAAACTATTCTTTCAGACGGGATGTTTACATCCTAAGGGTACGACCAGCTATCTTTAAGCAGGAAGTACCCTTGTTAACTATTCCCAGTTCATGTAATAAGGACTATGTCAAAAACATCCTGTCTAATTGTTCCCTTGACATGGGGCAGACAAGGTGTAATTGTTCGGAAAACTCAAGTCCAGTGTTTGGATAGAAGGGTATGGATGACGTAATTAACAGGTCCTTATGGCTTCAAGGAGAATTAGCCAACATCATTTATATGGCAGAAGATTTGTCTGGATTGAAGAGATGCTCTTCTATGGTAGTTGGGAAGGGGGGCAGGATGGGGATGGGAGAGTAGTTCAGTGGGTTAGGCTTCAATGTACTTGTTACCTTCATGTAGAATACTTCTTCCTAATCAGTTGTGGCATTAGAAATTAGGAATCAATTGTTAAAGGAGGATAGGTAGTTGAAGGATACATTTTACATGACTCTCTGTATAACATCAATCCAAATCAGCTGTAAATGTGCATCATGCGAAGATTTCCAATAAAAACTGCCTCAGCGGTAGCAATTTTCACCAGAATTTTTCTTAAGACTGGAATCCCACTCTTAGTATTCACGGCAATGTGCACGCTGTGCCCCTTCTTTCAAATATGGACTGTTGAGGGGGTCAAAGGTCGTCAACATTCATCTCCGGCTCCTTCGGTGTGGCATCTATGGAGTTCGACGGTCCAGTAACTGCTGTTTACTACCAGCACACATAGGCTGTGAATAGTGTTTGACCGGTTATATGATAATCAGTAATTACCGATTAACGATTAGTGCATGTGAAATTGGGCTGATGCCGACAACCGATTATTTCATCATTTTCATGGAACTGGCCTTTGATCAGTGTTGCAACTTCAACGTAAATAAAGTGAAAGTAGACCGTAAGGAAATAACATATTGGTAATTTCATAATCTGATATCGAAAAATAAAACAATCCCGGTTGTTGCTTCAAGTTTTCAATGATTACCATCTGTGAGGGAACCCTTCTGATCAAACGTTGTTTCAATGATTTTACACAATAAGTCAATTGGGCTTCTCCATTGACTTATCTATGTGCCAGAGAAATCACAAACTAAATTCCTGGAAATCAGACTTGCTTTAGTCGGTTGCGGTTAAGGAGTTCAGTTACTGCAAAGGGGTTATTTTAGCATGTATGTACACAGTACATGCGGTCAGGGAAAAAAAAATATGCTTTTGGTTTTTCGCAAAAAATGTGCGTAGGTGTGTTTGCATGCATCACAAAATACTGTAATGCAGTAGAACTACTGAGGACTGTCGCCAAACATATTTAGGAGTATTTGGCACCTAGATTTCATCATTTTATAGCATTTGTAAAATCTTGGGCGCGTTTGCAAACTGAACAGTCATGAGGCTCAACCGTTCTCTAGCCAGACTAGCCTAATGTACGTAGAACTCACAATGAGCAAAGCCTAATGTAATCATTTTTCACTTTCCAGTTTTCACGTATGGTGAAACGGCCAAAGTGGTTACAAAGTATATTGTATTGGTTTTATATTTAAGTCAAGACAATTTCAACTTGATCAATATCTCATAACAACAATGTAGCAATTGTACATGGAGCAAATGTTCTACTCTCGTTAACCAAAAATAGAATGTATCCCTCTGGACTTAATTAAGTGTTCCACAGATACAAACTGTGTCTAATGTCATCACTGTATATATATACATGTTCCTATTTTGTCTTGCCTAGGTTTTGTACTTATATGCAGTGGCGGAGCGTCCATACAGTCAGGGGGGCGGATGCCCCCCCTGACGGACTCAAATGGACTGCTGGCGCCCTTTTCAGCTTTTTACCACTTTTTACTTATTCGCAATTATTGACTTTTTTATTAGCGCTCTCATCTACAGTACCTATTGACATTTGTCACATTTTGTTGGTGTAATTTTCTGACAAAATGCTCTAACGGCTATTAATTCTTTGTTTATCTGCAAATTAGCAAGGTCCAGAAAGGGTAATTTCAGGCGATCTAGGGAGTATCTTTATTAAAAAAAATTCTGTACGCTCTGCGCGAACCTGTGGTGGCGCTCCGCTTGGATAGTGTCGAAAGCGCCCCTACAGACCATTCTCGCCCCCTCTGACCAATACCCCTAGCTCTGCCACTGCTTATATGCCTTTGTCTAACTTGCAGTCCAATTATATTAACTTACACGTGTTAAAGATTATTGTACATGTATAATATAAACACCATTGAGATGTAGCAATCCCCTTAACTCTCCATCCATCCATGCAGTAGCTGACTATTGTTTTAGCAACGAACAGGTTCAGCACTGTACAGTGTATATTTACACAGACATGCACTGCACATCTATATATATACCATATTACGAAAGTAAGTGTACATACAGTAGTTGAACAGGAAGTTCAAAATTCACTGTTTGTATGATCATGTTACCACGATCTGTACTGTAAGAAGAATAAAGTAAATGTTCATTTGACACCAGTTTCATATACTAAGGGCAAAAGGTTTTTTCAAGTTTTGTTTTTGAACCCCCTGGAGAGGAGAATCTTGTTTACAAGTCTTACTCTTCCATCCTTCATGTGATTCATTTATACACTTCCTATAGCATGATATACATGCTCTACTGTATGTGTGCTTACAGGTGGTCCATAAATATCGTCCCATAGAGATCAGTTAAAGGCCATCACCTAAAGAAATGCGAGACGGTCTTTCCATGAGGAGGTTCCGAACCCTGTGAAATGACTTTAAGATATAACCAAGGATTGGTAAATCAGACAGTTTAAATGTTTCCTCCTTGCCAAGTAAATTACTGTACTTGACATTGAGTTCGAACATTCGACTATCAATTGGCTCTCTGGCATATTTTGGCGTACTGTCAGGACTTTGGAACGCCAGGATGTATTGAATAACATGAAAACTGTTACCATGTACAAAACACCTGCTGTGCACAGTAATTAGGAAACATTTCCATAACAATAACAAGGTATGAGAACTTTGTAAGTCAACCGATTGGTAAAACGTGAATTTCGCCATTCCGAACCAGATTTATGTTCTAGTTTATGATCCTCATTCTCATTTATTCAAATATATTTACAGGTAGCAAATAGTTTAAATAAATATATATGAGGGCACCACTGAGCATTGAATCAAATACCCACATATTTACGGCCGCTGACTAGCAGAATATTTTGCAGATTTTGTCCCAGTTCAAGCAGTTTGGCGAGGTAAAGTACTGAGAACAGATCAATACTACCAAAAACTTGCTGAGTATTTATACATATTTGGAAAAATGTGCAACTTTTGCAATTTTCAAGGATAAAGCGATTTAACTATTATTTCCATGATGCAGCAATTTTGGATTGCAGTTTAAAGATCATCAGTGTATCCTGCCATTTTAATAATACTCAAAAATATACTAAACAAAAGAACTTAAAATATGTTAAAAACAAATACTAAATAGTAAAAAATAATGAATGAAAGAATACAAAATAATACATAAAAAATATTAAAAAAATAAAAAAATATATATAAAGTCAATAGGCCTAAAAAGTAATTAGAAACAGTTTTTAGTGGATTTGCAGTGTAGGATTTTCACGGTCGTCCGATCGTCCGAGACGACTAGAAATTATGTCGGACTACCAAATCTTTCAAAATGTTGTGTGCTTGGTAGTCCTTCGGACGACCAAAAAAAATGAAGGCTTTGAAGAATTATTGAGCCTAATTATATTTCATTAAAAACGAAAGTCAATTTAATTAAATAGTTTCTGAATAACACCAAAACCATACATAAATTATTTAAAACATGCGCGATATATTAACTTTAAAACATCGTTAGCAAAAATCTGTGCACTAAAGTCGCCTAACGTTAGTTTCTAATAATGTACCCAGAAAACAAATGAGACTCGTGGATAAATGTCAGTGCAATGCATTTTGAATGGTGTTGTAACAACAGTCGATCAGACACTGACAGTCTATAGGCCGAGTGAAAATGCATTGCTGGACAATGGGGAAATCTAGCCTATACGGCTGAATTTGTGACGCAGTTATAAGATATCCATGGAATACTTTCAGTATTGCTGTTATCTTAGACCACATGGTTGCCTAACAGCACACTAAGTCAATGGGGGGAAATCTAGCCTATACCACTGAATTTGTGACGCAGTTATAAGGTATCCATGGAATTACTTTCGTTATTGCTGTTATCTTCGACCACATGGTAGTCTAACACAATGGGAAAATCTTACCTAACCATCGGTTTGCAAAAAAAAAAAATCACACTGCGTAGGATTCGGGTAATAAATAAGGAACCGAGTAGTATTGCGTCGGGCGGGTATCCGGATACCCCGTGCAAACACTACTTGACTACAGTACACAATAACATGGTTATATGCTAAACTAATGAAGCTTTGGTTGACACAATCAGATTGAGCACCAAAATGTTTTGTTTTGTATTATTTGTGTTCATTTTCAATTTTGATGGAAATTTGGAAGGACTACCAAGTTTTTTGCAGGACTACCAAATCTTTGAAAATCTTTGAAACTGGTAGTCCTTCGGACAACCTTCTCAAATTCCTGAAAATCCAACACTGATTTGAAATGGACTCTCCTGGATGCTTTCATTCCTAATTTAAGTTAATCCCAGACATTGAAAAGTATTAAATTAGACTAGAGGTCCCCAAACTTTTGAGGGTCAAAAACTTTATTCTTGATCCTTGCTCGACCCCCTATTCCTTAAATAGCTTTTTATTTGGATGATGAAAATCTAGGAATGAAACAGAAATGTAACATGCTCAAGTGGGACCTATCCAAGTGTGTAATTGACTAACACAAGGAAGTCATTGTATTTCATGCATTGTAATTATCAACTTTCTAGCCTAACTGATTTTAATAATATGATTCATGGATGCCTTTTTCACTGCTTTCACTTTGTCAGCTCTTGACCAAATGATAAATCTACCAGCATAAACCTCCTGCTGTTGTTCTGGGGTCGGATGGGATCAATTTAGGCCGCATGGGGGGGGGGGGGCCTGGCATCATTGGCATGACAATACAGTACTTACACAACATTTTCAGTGAGAAAAAATGCATTGAGTATGGTACTGTAGATCTGCTTCTTTGCATAATTTGAAAAATGAGTGAAATTCTAGCAGATTTTTTGGGCAAAGGTTGTTTTCTCTCTAACAGCCATAGTTTTGTTTCCAAATCAGCTAGAAAGGCAAAATGGTGGTCAGTTTTGTTCACCTGTGATCACACTTTCTGTCATTGCTAATGCTACCCAATCAAAACTCTTTAACTTCATCATGGGCCATTTTATTTGTTTAAATTTGACCCTCCTGAATATCTGATTATAATCTTGGAGACCTGTGTTCAGTGCGTTAGACTTCATCCATGGGCAGAAATACGTTGCATTTAGCAATTTCTGCATGCCAGAGGTTGGGCACTATAATGATGCTGTACCATAAAGCAGTTGCCATTAATTTGTTAGTTGCAGTCTTTCACATTTGAACTTTTGAGGAAGCCAACAAGTGCTTCTTTTATAGTGTTTTAACTTTTCAGTATGTTTCAAGTGTATATGATGATGTACATACTAGTTCATTGGCTTTACTAAAGCTATTTAATTTACTGCAAATGAAAAGTCAACAAGTTTTAAGGAGTATCTACTACAAAGTTTATAAACACCCCCCCCCCTCCCAAAAAATGTCTTGTTTAGATAAGATAAAACTCTACCCCAAATAGCTACGGTAAAGATCTAATGATCTCATAGAAAGTAAGTTCATACTTGTTTTCGTGTTGTTAAAGTTACAAATTTTTGTAAATTTTCAATTGCTTTTTACATTTGATTTTAAGAGCATGTGTTTCCAGGGGCAAAAATGCCAACAACAGAATGAAATCAACCAAGTGCTTGCTTTAATATTAAAAGGCATTTTAGGGACAAAATCTAGGAAGGCATCTTAGTTTGATCAATGCCAATTTTAGATTTGAGTAATTAGTTTGTAAAGTTTGGTAAAATTGTGTCGGACCAAAAACTTGTTTTATTTGTTTGTTTACTTCTAGGGTTGTGTTAAGGCAG
Organism: Apostichopus parvimensis; assembly: GCA_000934455.1. Taxonomy (NCBI): domain Eukaryota; kingdom Metazoa; phylum Echinodermata; class Holothuroidea; order Aspidochirotida; family Stichopodidae; genus Apostichopus; species Apostichopus parvimensis. The sequence continues at coordinate 31,265 of KN892495.1, forward strand.
CATTTTACTTTGATTTGGGTACATTTTTGGATTCTTTTCTACACGTAAGATTAAGAACATACCATTGGTGCTGCGGTTGCAGTTACCAAGGACGTCAGCCAAGCATTATGGACCAATGGCTTTGATTGGTGATTATGTATATTCATATATATTTATGCATATTCATAATTTAATGACAGAAAGTCATTATTTGCTCGCTGCATGTATTAAGTGCATTGCTGAACTATAATAGTCAAAGGTCAAAGCAGCCCAACATCCCTTAGGTGCCAGCAGGCTATAAAGCTGTAAAGTTTGTCCAACTAATTAATACTTTCCTGGACATGTGCGTGATCTTTGGACTTTCTGCTCTACTTTATTCACGCCCATCACCTTTGATTTGTATCCTGTACATATCTGTACTGTACAGTAACGATGCCTATTTAAAGTAGTACAGGTCTGGTCAGTTTCTCTGAAAATATTTCCTTAAAATGCTATTTTCCAAAGTGACTGTAAGTTAGAGGATTATGTATGCTATTGACCTAATGAAGTAACAGTATAGTTGTCTTCCTTGTTGTGACCTCACAGAACTACTTAATATCGATTGAGTGTTGTACTCCAAGAACAAGTAATTGTTTGCAGAGAGAGCACATTGCTTCAGATGTTCTATGATTACATTTTTCATTTGTTACAGCATATTCGAAACTAATAAAATTTATATACAATTTACTGTATATCATGTGAACTTCCTCACATAAAGATGCTTTCACTTTTATGCCACAAATAGGATATGAAACTGTTTTTTCTTGTAAATTTTGCAAGGTAATGGCTTCTGTGTCTGCGCACGTGATGACTCTGTTGAAAAAAGTCTGTGAAATTTGGTTTATTTGATTTAACAGCACTGATATAATTAAACATGCAACTCTCAAGTTTAACACAGTTTAAAGTTGGATGGAAAATTGTCACGAAACTGCTAACACGTTTTGTTTACATCCTGACAATAACAATGGAGGAGAAGAATGAAAACAAACAACTTTGGCTAGGGACCGTCTCTTTTCCTAGGCAGGCTAAGATATATGATAGTACTGTTACTACTGTAGCATAAGATACAGTAGAGAAAGAAATGGGGGGGGGGTAAGAGGGGGGAGATGGGATGGATGTACAGGAGTAGAACATAATTATGTAGGAATTTAGCAGAAGTAGAAGCAGTGAGAATATTGGGGAAGGTAAGGGAAGGGAGAGAGAATTTGGCAATTTTCCCTTCTTTTGCTCTATACAAAACTGTTGGCTAGCTGCGCTTATTTTAATTAGCAAGTAATTAACCCGGTATCCAGACAATGTCTACAGTATGACATTGTAGACACTAGAAAGACTTCCTTCTCATATAGTTTATCTCACTAGATAGAGACAACAAATATGCACTACCAGTAGAAGATGCCCGGGTTCTGTGATAACCTATTAATGTATTGCATTTATTATTGTGGGTACTGTAATCATGTGGGTACACATTGCATTGAATATGGGTGCCTTGATTATTAATACTGAATACTGTAACACAAGGACTAAATATGTCACAGAGTTTCTCTAGTATTTATGCATATATTGAGAACCACATTGCAAGGTAACCCGAAGGAGATTATAAAAATCAAATAATGAAACTGGCATCGGTCTGAGTTGTCTATTAGCGTTGTTCATGCAGCTAGTTGAAGCAGTTGAGTCTTAGAGGGATGTAGTAGAAATGTAGAATATCTGAATATTCATGAAGTTTACTGTTCAATGATCACCCACTTATCCACACCCTTGCTAGGAAATATCCATAGGAAGTGTTTTCTTTGTGAAGGATTTATATGTGGGAAGTGTTTTTTTTTTTAATCATGGGAAAGTGAACTTTCAATAGGACATATCCTTTAAAAACTTTAAAACTGCACTTTTTCGATCTTTGTGACCCCTTATTCTGTGAAGGAATTCAACTTGTTTCCCCACCATACATTGCTCAGTGCTGTTTGTGATCATTGGAGAGCATTTTGTCCAGGTATAAAGGGTTCTTTAAATAAAAATATTATCTGGATTAGTGAAAGCACTTGTTTGATATAATGTTAAATATATGCAAGTTAAATAGTTACTTTGGGGTGAAAGTCCTACCGTAGGGTATTCACATGTTTGTAACACATTAATATAAACCTTTCAAACTGTGCATCCTTGAAATCCATTATTTGATGACAAGTGGTACAGTTCAGTATTTCAGTACTATCATTTTGAAATTCCTCTGTGTTAATCTATAATTAGTAACAGACAAAGCCATAGTTCTGAAAGCAAGATTGTTGTTGTCAATATGTTAATCATGTTTATTTCTACAAGTCAATAATATTCAGCAGTTTTCTCTTTGCCCAAAATCCCCATGTGACAACACAGGAAGGAGGTATACATACACTGTACATTATCACCCATATCAAACAGTTAAACGTATGATTGCATGTCTGTTACTGTACTATTCATCATCTGTTGTGTATATTCCTTATCCAAAGCAGATGACACAAAAGTTCACTAATTGAAGCTGAACAAGTGACAAGGGGTTGGGATGGAGGGGATGAAGGGGTGGTGGTAGGTAGGGGTGGTTGGTGTGGTCGGTTAGAGGAACAGATATGAGATTGTCTGTTAAAAGCTTTTCATTACTTCTAAATAGGTTATTTTTATATTGCTGTATGGTATCTTTGTGTAATCATTTCTATATATATATATATATGCAAGTTATTTAATGTGCAATTTCTTGCTCTGTTTCCCTATTTCTTGCACAGTACCAATCAAATCTCCGAAGGAGTTGGAGAAAGAATTAGAAGTTCAGAAGATTCTGAAAGCCAGAGGGGAGTTTGCTAGCAGCCTTCGCAAAATAAGTGATGTAAGTAAAACGGTGGATTGATCAGCTATATAGTTCATGAGACTGCTTCGGGCTCTGCTCACTGACCATATTGTCTAGCTTCACCATGTATTATTGTAATTAACGTAAGTTTATGCATGCTAATTAAATTTCCCTCCCTGGTAGCATGAAAGTTCATATAATTGTATTCATTCATTACTTAAAAGCAGCATGTAGAGTTTAGTCAGTTTTCTGAATCATGCCACTCACTGTATTTTGTTTTATAAATTAATTGAATTGAATGAGGTCCTTCAGAGGTTTTTTGCCCTTCTATCACCATCAGCGGTAGTAAAACTGAATATGTAGTGGTCCTTTGACTTTCTTATGAATATTTTCATTCATATTTTAATTTTGGTCCCTAGAATTAACATAGATGCATTTGACCTGTTGAATATTCAACATTTTAGGTGTGGCAAATTTCTACTTGTTTAATGTATAAGCTTCACATGCTTGCTCAATGTTATGTAAGAACCACATGGTTTTTGGATGCTACTACTGGTAGGACCTTGGTCTCTTGATGCTTCTGGAAAGGTCAAATTTGCTGGACACAATTTAGTTCTCTCTTAAATTATTAGCAAATATTGCCAGTCCCTCTAAAGGTAAAGAAATTCATACATACTATAAAACCTAGGCTAGTCTTGTTAGTATTAAAGTGCCTGGGCCTGCATGCAAGAAAGCTAGGCCTCTAGTCTAGGCCTCTAGACTAGGGCTCTAGACTAGGCCAAATTAAACTATTGTACTTAAGTTTCAGGGGTTGACAAAAACAAAGGATATTTCTGTAGAACAGTGTATAATTTGTATAATTGTTGCCTCAGGTCCATTAATGTCTGTGGATACAAAACGAATATAAATATATATATATAAATGCAACAACTAAATTCACAGCGCGTACTCCCTCACCTCATATAACCTATGCATTACCGTATTAACCTCGCTCTAGCATCTGGCAATTGTCTGTATGTGTGTGTAGCCATCTCCCTTCCGTAATTGCCAGTCTTCAGCGCAAGTATCGCTCTTTCATTGCTCTTAATAAAGCTTAAGATTTCAATCACTTCGTGTACTATTATCGCTGTTTTTGTATTTCTATTTCATCTGTTCAACGTCCTGCACGTTTGAACTGCTTTTTGTCTATTTAAACGTTTCATTTTTCGTGATTTTCGAACGTTTTTTGGTTGCCTCGTGAACGTTGTTCACAAAGCGTGGCTAGGCCCGCACATTAGTGTAGCGTAGTCCTAGCGTTTGTTTACTTTCACGTACAGCAGTCGTGTACGTTACCACACTTTTACAGTCAAGTAACTGCCTTGTTTAGTTCTTTCGTACTGTTCTACATACGAATTTCTTTAGGTTTCCGTGCTGTTTTCTATTCTTAGTTTCACAGCTTCGAGTTTTCTTTGACTTCTCGGAAAATTTTCGGGATAATTTGGAGGATGGACAACTGCCGTTCCTGCAAGCAGTTCCGTCCTTTTAAGGCATGGGACAAACACGATCAGTGCCCGAAATGGCGAATATATATATAAATGCAACTACTAAATGCTGTTCAACTGAACTAGTGTTTTCAACCATAATCTTTCGATACTTTTGACATTTTGTGCTTGTGTTCTTGCATGGCTGTAGTACAATAGTTGCAACTACAGTATTTACTCTAGAAGCAGTTTGTTGTGCTTAGTCAGTAATTTTTTTTTCAAACCTAAGGAGTTCTGCTCAATTTAATCTTGCCATTAATAAGTATTAATAGATCCTTTTTCATGAAATGAAAGCATCTAGGAATTAATTTGATACAGTCCTCAACATTTTATAATGCAGACTTATACTTTTCAGCATAGTATATACCAAGCAAACTTAAATTTAAATTTTCGAAACTTTTGGAAAGAAACTTGACAAATCCTACCAGTGAAACTACACCAGCGGTCCACAAAGTTTTAAGTCCCATGATCTTCTAAGAGGACAGGGCTACAATTCACCAGACCCCCAACTCTCAGAATTGTTGCTTGAAAACTATAGCTTGAACTGTGGACTTGATTAAAAAAGTCCCTGGATTGATTGATGTTGAAAAGCTCCAAAAACTGTAGATAAACTTTCAGACATTTGGAAAAAGTCCTGCAACCCACCAACAATTTCTTGCAACCCACATTGCGTACGTGCCTCATATGTGCCTCAATAGTTTGTGGACCCACATGGGAAATGGCATGTCGGTATTAAACGTGGTCAGAACACAATTGGGAAAGCTGCTTTAAGACCTTCACAGAGGCATTCAAGCTGAATGAGTATCCTAGCTCCCTTCTGCACTGTGTAAACAGAACTTTGTCCAATGGTTAAGATAATTGCTACTCTTTAAAAATGCATTCAAAAGAAAGAGTTCACAGATTGAGGACTAAATTAAAGGGGGTGATATGCTCTAATATAATCCTCGATATCAGAGCAGGTTTACTGTACCGTGTAGTACTGTACTGTGCAGATGTACTGTACTGT
>KN892496.1:12961-33618 GCA_000934455.1 Apostichopus parvimensis
TTTACATGTGATATCAATACCAAGCTTTATTGACTGTTCCTATAAACTTTTAATATGGTATCTATTTAATAGTCTAGCAGATTTTACTGATGATCTATTGACTTTTTTTTTATTGCTTCTTCTTGTTACAGATATTAATGAGTGTCTGACACCACAAAGTACTGAATGTGATCTTACCAAGTCAGATTGTTCCAACCATAACGGTAGTTATGTTTGTATGTGCAAGTCTGATTTTATAGGAATGCAACGGTATCCATCTCCTGTACCACAGTCACCCTGCCAAGGTCAGTAGTTCATTGTTCTGGTACATTAGAACAACTCATATATAGCTGATTGCCATTGTTAGCACTATGTGATTAATAATAGATTATCAAGTGGTCCCAAACCTTTAATAAAACAGCAACAAATAAGTTGCACATATGAGTTTGAGCCTTGTTAAAATTATAACAAATGTGCATTTGTGATAGCATATCAATTGCACAAGATTATCCCAAACACTTTTATCCTTTTCTATTTTGTGTTGACAACTACCATTTTTTAGCTTTGAAATTCCTTCATATGTAAATTTTGTAAGGACCTTCCTCCCATCTCCCAAAATGGTCATTATTCAGCCCACACAAAAATATTATACTAACTTTGAACAATGAAGTTCCATTTTAGTTTCTCTACAAATAAGCTGTGTATATTCTCTACTTGATACAAAGCATTACACAGTACATAATGTATTCAAACTCCCCAACTGTAGCATATGCTTAAAAAAGCACTAACTTCAGCATCATGCAAATGGAGAGTGAACATTTTTACGATATGAAAGGCAGAAGGGATTGTAATTTTCCCAAAGAAAATAAGCCATTAAAGTGATTAATGACTGAGAACATTCACAGAAATGTGATCAATTAGTGTATGTATGTAATTAGTCGACTCTACCCCAACCTCTCCAAAAAATAAATAAATAAGTGATAAATCACAAGTGATTATATGTCTGTAAGGGACCATGTCAAACCATGCCGCTGGATTCAGCTGGTTAGAAATTTGCACGCTTGACTGAACAATTATGTAACAGACTGACAGAGTGCTTACCTGGCAGTAAAGCCTTGATATCACAATGGAGCTCCAATGGTCTAGACAGCACTATGTTCTTCCAAAAAGCGTACACATAGAAGCTGATTGTTTTATTCTTTTTTATACATTTAAAAAGCTCTGTGATGTTTGAGGTCTTGAAAATAAACCAAGTGCATGTGCCTATTAACAGGACTCTAAGCTGCCAAACACAAACATGAATCAATTTATATCATGCTTCTAAGTCGGTCCCTTGTCCGTTTCACTGTGGTTATGGACGTACAGATGTATGGTTATAGACGTATTCATCTGAAAGTTATGGACGTAAGGAATTAAACATACAAAAGTTTAAACCACATGTCAAGTTTATAAACATCAAACATGGTATCAAAAACTTACATAAACATTATTAGAGAAGGAAAAAATATCACTTACCAGTGTTTTTGCGACAGGGAATCAAATAATACCCCAAATTACTGTCCCCCCAATTTCCATCAGATTTTTTTTGGGGGGTGGGGTGTAATTCACCAAATTTGCATCTCCGGTTGCTTCTTTATACTTGTCATTACCCAACCCCCTCACATATGCTGCTCTATCCCACTTTTTTTTACCTCCAATTTTGTTGATGCCACAGATCCATTCCTCCTGAAGTTGGCACTTCAGTACAAAAAGTAATGATTAAATACTGCAGTAAAAGTTTATAACACTCAACAACAAATGTTCTTAGCAGTGAACACTCCAATAATACAGTCATGATGAATAACGACTGCACATGTCCATACACATTTTAACCAAATAACAGGGCATTTAACAAGATACACATTTTAAGTTGCTCAAACTTTTGTTCAACATGTTTTAGGTTTTTTTATTTTTACAGATTCAAAATAACAAGAAAAACTTACCTCATATTCTATTGATTTTATTCCAATAATTGACAGCAAGAGGGTTCCAATAAATGACAGCAAGTGGGTATATGAATTAAAAATATCTTCTGATTAATATGTAAAGGAACCTGTAAATAACATGTGCCTGTAGTGTTGCTCGGTTAAGCTTTCAATTTGTTTATTTTCATGCAATTTGGCCTTTTTATTATTGTTTGTATATTTTTATATAAATAACAATACAACTTTATCATTGATCAGCTTACATGTCAAATGAAATGAAAGAAATGAAAGAGTAGGTTACTCAATTAACATTGAAGAGAACAATCTAAAATTGGACATTCTTTTCAATGAGATCCTTTCCAAAGTAAAAATGACCAATGTAGTCTAAATAAGGTGGGCAGATAGAAATGAATAAGCTTGTCAGTAGTGTTGAATGGTATGAAAAGCATCTGGCATAAAATATTGATAATATTGCAATTAGGGGATTTTGTACTCTTCACTTGTCTGAACAATGCTTCAATTGTATGATGATTTAGTGCATATTATTTTAATTTCCGAGTATTAAAATCTTTGTCTGACAATTATTTTGTATGTGTTCCTGAATATTTTTAAATGTTTACAGTACAATATCAATGACAACATAGCAGAAGTACATAAAACTTCTCTGGTGTGGATACATGTTGATGGTGTGAAAATATCACCCCACAAGGAAAGACTAGCACCTTTTTCAGAGTGAGACAGATTAGTTGTGTTAAGTCTTATCTTCTACACAGGATGAACTTCATCTTCTTTTGATAATATGCTTATAACAGTCAAATGAAAACCAAAAGTTATACTGATAAGAATTTCTTTCCTCACAGGCTTTAAATTTCCAAACTGGTATGATAGCTAGTGCAATGTATGTAATCGGGTTCAATCATGTGGTTGGGATTGGGGGGGGGGCAGGGAGCCACATCCCTTCACTTTCTGAAGGGTGGGGGACACAATACCAATGTTTAGTGACTGACTCATGTAGGGGCTTGGCATATCAGGCTCATTACGACTTGTGTATCTCATAAAGGGGGCACAAATATTGTGCTACATTATTAGTAGATATTATTGTTTTACCCCCTATAAAAAAAAAATTCAACTACAGGTAGATTGAAATAAGAAATACGGTTTATGTAAAGCATACAAATTAAATAAGGAACCACATCGATACACTGCTAAGGCTATTTGCTAAGCCACAAGATAATGAAAGCTTGCAGCTACTTAAGCTGCTTTCAAGTATATCAATTTTATAGTATGTTGTATTTCACGTAAAAGCAATATGTAAATCATATTGTGCATTCAGTTTTTTTTAGCAATGCCAGTGTTTTGGAGATAACTACATATTTTTGAGACAGATACATGGTGCTAAGCCTGGGTGTTAAGCTGCCAGTCATGTTGTTGTTATAACAATGTTAATCATTATACCTCAAGTTCAGGTTGAGTAATGTACATATGTTTACAACATATTTTATTTGTGATTAAGTTAACTAATGTGAAGTACAGAGACATAGACTAGGGGGGCAGGGGCAGCTGCTGCCCTGAGATTCCCACTTCCTAAATGAAAGTAGGCCTAGGATAATGTGATAGCCTGGATAGTATGAGCTATTTCAGTTAGTTTTAGCGAATTGTTCATAACATAACCTTCTGATTTCATTACTCAGTAGTGTGCAACCTCAAGATTCTAGACATGTGTTGTAGGAGTAGCATTAAAAAATAACACAATGTTTATTTTGATCGCTCATCGCAAGTACGATCACGGATGTGATGACCTTGCATTTTGTTAAAATAACAATAAACATACTGTAGAGAGCTTCTACGATTTAACCTGCATGAACAGTGTAGCAGTCAAATGTGAAACTACGGTTTAAAAATATATTTATTACATCTATATGTTTTATGAAGGTCCTATAAGTTTCATTGTTAGCTCCTATGTCAGTGCCCCAGTGTTTTATTACTAAGAATGTTGAGGCACAATCTCCTACACAGCCCACCCACCCACAAATAATGATAACTCAAACCTAACAATTAATTTATACCTAAATTACCCATATGACTTCCCCTCAACATATAGAGGCTACTGCTACCATCAGAAATGCCGTAGCGTGCTTTTTATGTACCTGTATAAAACAATGAGTACAGAGCTTTATAAAGTAACACAAAGTCCCATCTTTCATCTACAGAGTGATTTTACCAAATACAATTTTCTAATTTTGAAGTGTAATTTCTAAAACATGAGATCTCAAAGTAAAGAATGTTTTGATGCAACTTACAATGCCTGGGAAGTGCCAATTCTGGCACTCTGGGAGGCATTTTTAGCAAAATATTTCTTGCTACAATATGACCCAACCGATAGTGGCGCTCCGCTTAGATAGTGTCATAATGGTCCCTTTTAGGAAACGGCTCGCTTACTACAATTTTGTTAAAGAAGGCCTTAGTATAGACGCACATCAAAGCACCACTATGTAACATTTAGATGATACATAATGTTTTCGATGTTCCTCAACTGCCCCCATGGGATTATACCCAGCCTACTACTCTGAAGTATATTTATTTTACAGGTTTGCGATAAAGTGAATGTACCCATGTGCTGTACCCAATGTGCCCAGAGAATGTACCATACAGTGCTTTTAAATGTACTTATGATACCATATGTGTGCATGTTGTAGACACCTGTATATCAAGATTATTTTATTCTTGTGTGCAAAGTTCAGCATGTTTCCACTTTGTTTCAACTTTCTTAATCATGATAAAAGCCCTACATTACACTCAGATGTTAATAGATAAGTCTTTCTTAAGTTTAGTCAAATCACTTGTCAGTTGTGACTTTTGCTAAAATACATGTATGACTAACATCAATTTAGGGACCAACCAGAAGCAAACTTCAAGAATTCTAGATGTGAGTCCTGGACCCCCACAGGGGCTTCACCACTTGATGAAAGATTTGCACCAACGCCCTTGGATGGAGTGCGCTATGCAAACACATTCAGTTTTATCCATGTTCAGTCATTTATGCCCACCCTCCACTTTTCAGTTGGAATTGACACCCTGTACAGAAAGCAGGAGGTGGGTACCTATCACATATAAAGGTGTTATCTGACCTTAATCAAACAAGAACAGTGATCCTGTACAATAGTAAATTGCCAGGTTTGTAATTATCTGTCAATATTAACTCTTCATCACCTGCTGCATGGATTTAAATTTACCATTATGAGTGACTGAAGTAAACTTATCTGGACCATCTGAAAGTGACTTTACACACAAGAAGGGATCGGAAAGTGAGCCAATCCAGTTTACATGAAGCTGTTGCTTGACTGTCTTGTGCCGTCTTGGATGCGTATGATTTCTGATTGCTATAGTTTCTAAATATTTAGCAGATATTAGTGTCTTGTTCTCGGTAATGCCTACATTGAAAAGTTAATTTATTCCCCTTTTTTCTCCTTTCAAAGCTGATGTCGCACCACCTGTCATCTCTGGTTGTCCAAGTGATATATTTCTTACTGTTCAGATTGGTACTCTAGGTACTTCTATTTTCTGGATAGAACCCACTGCTACAGATAATTCTGGTACTGCTACACTTGACTTCCAGTCACCTTTACCTGGATTCTTCCTTATTGGTAGGACTACAGTGACTTATAGATATGCAGACCCAGCAGGAAATGAAGCAGTCTGTACCTTTGATGTAATTGTACAAGAAGGTAATCAATAAAATGCAGTAATACATGACAGTATAAATGTTTAATAGTATATGAATAGCTTACTACATCCACATTAAATAGTATATAAATAGCTTCCTATACACATTAAAGCAGTTTTTCTGCTAGTATAATAACTGATATGCAGACCCAGCAGGAAATGAAGCAGTCTGTACCTTTGATGTAATTGTACAAGAAGGTAATCAATAAAATGCAGTAATACATGACAGTATAAATGTTTAATAGTATATGAATAGCTTACTACATCCACATTAAATAGTATATAAATAGCTTCCTATACACATTAAAGCAGTTTTTCTGCTAGTATAATAACTGATATGCAGACCCAGCAGGAAATGAAGCAGTCTGTACCTTTGATGTAATTGTACAAGAAGGTAATCAATAAAATGCAGTAATACATGACAGTATAAATGTTTAATAGTATATGAATAGCTTACTACATCCACATTAAATAGTATATAAATAGCTTCCTATACACATTAAAGCAGTTTTTCTGCTAGTATAATAACTGATATGCAGACCCAGCAGGAAATGAAGCAGTCTGTACCTTTGATGTAATTGTACAAGAAGGTAATCAATAAAATGCAGTAATACATGACAGTATAAATGTTTAATAGTATATGAATAGCTTACTACATCCACATTAAATAGTATATAAATAGCTTCCTATACACATTAAAGCAGTTTTTCTGCTAGTATAATAACTGATATGCAGACCCAGCAGGAAATGAAGCAGTCTGTACCTTTGATGTAATTGTACAAGAAGGTAATCAATAAAATGCAGTAATACATGACAGTATAAATGTTTAATAGTATATGAATAGCTTACTACATCCACATTAAATAGTATATAAATAGCTTCCTATACACATTAAAGCAGTTTTTCTGCTAGTATAATAACTGATATGCAGACCCAGCAGGAAATGAAGCAGTCTGTACCTTTGATGTAATTGTACAAGAAGGTAATCAATAAAATGCAGTAATACATGACAGTATAAATGTTTAATAGTATATGAATAGCTTACTACATCCACATTAAATAGTATATAAATAGCTTCCTATACACATTAAAGCAGTTTTTCTGCTAGTATAATAACTGATATGCAGACCCAGCAGGAAATGAAGCAGTCTGTACCTTTGATGTAATTGTACAAGAAGGTAATCAATAAAATGCAGTAATACATGACAGTATAAATGTTTAATAGTATATGAATAGCTTACTACATCCACATTAAATAGTATATAAATAGCTTCCTATACACATTAAAGCAGTTTTTCTGCTAGTATAATAACTGATATGCAGACCCAGCAGGAAATGAAGCAGTCTGTACCTTTGATGTAATTGTACAAGAAGGTAATCAATAAAATGCAGTAATACATGACAGTATAAATGTTTAATAGTATATGAATAGCTTACTACATCCACATTAAATAGTATATAAATAGCTTCCTATACACATTAAAGCAGTTTTTCTGCTAGTATAATAACTGATATGCAGACCCAGCAGGAAATGAAGCAGTCTGTACCTTTGATGTAATTGTACAAGAAGGTAATCAATAAAATGCAGTAATACATGACAGTATAAATGTTTAATAGTATATGAATAGCTTACTACATCCACATTAAATAGTATATAAATAGCTTCCTATACACATTAAAGCAGTTTTTCTGCTAGTATAATAACTGATATGCAGACCCAGCAGGAAATGAAGCAGTCTGTACCTTTGATGTAATTGTACAAGAAGGTAATCAATAAAATGCAGTAATACATGACAGTATAAATGTTTAATAGTATATGAATAGCTTACTACATCCACATTAAATAGTATATAAATAGCTTCCTATACACATTAAAGCAGTTTTTCTGCTAGTATAATAACTGATATGCAGACCCAGCAGGAAATGAAGCAGTCTGTACCTTTGATGTAATTGTACAAGAAGGTAATCAATAAAATGCAGTAATACATGACAGTATAAATGTTTAATAGTATATGAATAGCTTACTACATCCACATTAAATAGTATATAAATAGCTTCCTATACACATTAAAGCAGTTTTTCTGCTAGTATAATAACTGATATGCAGACCCAGCAGGAAATGAAGCAGTCTGTACCTTTGATGTAATTGTACAAGAAGGTAATCAATAAAATGCAGTAATACATGACAGTATAAATGTTTAATAGTATATGAATAGCTTACTACATCCACATTAAATAGTATATAAATAGCTTCCTATACACATTAAAGCAGTTTTTCTGCTAGTATAATAACTGATATGCAGACCCAGCAGGAAATGAAGCAGTCTGTACCTTTGATGTAATTGTACAAGAAGGTAATCAATAAAATGCAGTAATACATGACAGTATAAATGTTTAATAGTATATGAATAGCTTACTACATCCACATTAAATAGTATATAAATAGCTTCCTATACACATTAAAGCAGTTTTTCTGCTAGTATAATAACTGATATGCAGACCCAGCAGGAAATGAAGCAGTCTGTACCTTTGATGTAATTGTACAAGAAGGTAATCAATAAAATGCAGTAATACATGACAGTATAAATGTTTAATAGTATATGAATAGCTTACTACATCCACATTAAATAGTATATAAATAGCTTCCTATACACATTAAAGCAGTTTTTCTGCTAGTATAATAACTGATATGCAGACCCAGCAGGAAATGAAGCAGTCTGTACCTTTGATGTAATTGTACAAGAAGGTAATCAATAAAATGCAGTAATACATGACAGTATAAATGTTTAATAGTATATGAATAGCTTACTACATCCACATTAAATAGTATATAAATAGCTTCCTATACACATTAAAGCAGTTTTTCTGCTAGTATAATAACTGATATGCAGACCCAGCAGGAAACACAACAGTCAGTAGCTTTGATATGAATCAAAAGATTACCAGAGCCTCAAATAATACGTTAATCTGTAATAACAAAATGCCCACTTTGTTATTGGGTGAGAGTATTTACAATAATTATTTATTTCAGTATTCAAGTTTTAAGTTAATAAACATATAGAATGACAAGCAAAATCTTTCTCATTAAGTTTCAAGCATCTTGATATTGTAAGATTACAGTGCTCCAAATTAAGCTGTTAAACTAGTTTTCCTCCATTGCAGTGTAGTAGGATTGTTCCAAAGACTACATGCATTAAAGATGCATTGGTGAAGGTCAGAGGAGCCTAAACATTTTGTTGCAGAAGCATCTATTGCTCCATACTTTAATTAGGAAAATAATACAGAAACCAAGGTTTGCACATATAACTTTCTTAGTTTACATGATTTGACATTTGGCATGTTGGCCTGCAGCAAATCAAACTATTGAACAGAATAAAGACATCGTAAGCAGATAAAAAGGCACCATCGATGAAGTTGACAAAACAATCCATGAAATTTGAATTATTCGGAATAAATAGACAAAATGGGGGCAAATAGCATGTTTACGAGGTATACAGTTGCTTTGTACATTAATTGAAAAGGATTAATGTTTCGTCTAGGCCATCCCAGTTATAATGTCTTAATCTCATCTGGTGATTGGTAACTGAATGAACAACGAGAAGTGCTTCATGAAACAACAAAATTCCCTTCTCTGATGTCACAGTTTTGATTATCTTAATTAAAAATTGGGAATTTAGGCGATCAAAATACCAAACATGACAAACTGTAATATTTATCCATTACTGTGTGTGAACTGTTGCATCTACTTATGAGGAATTTCTATTGATAAATAGGGCACTTTTACCTAAGGATGTTAGTTATTTTTATTCCTTCCGGAAAGCAAAATGAATCTTTGCCATAGTGAGGGCGCATGTGCATTTGTTTTGTATTCTGACCGAGGACTTGAACAAAAGAACTCCAGGTCCTCGGTTGTGATATCTAAAGAATCACCACGTCCTCGGAAGAATTCTATTGTATGGGGTATTGTTAAGGTTAGGGTACGTGGATTTGAACAATGGAAAATACAATGGGGTCCTCGGTCTGAATGTAATACAAACATGTGTGCGTGCGTGCGTGTGTGTGTATGTGATGTTTTGACTTCTAAACATGATCCTCATCATGTGTAGCTGGTATGAACAACAATCCTTTTCTGTGGGCTTTCTCGTTTATAAATTCATGTATTCCCTTTAAGCTGTTTCATGAACTTAAATGGCAATACATGGATAAATTTACTGTGAACTACTGTATGGCTCTTTCATGTTTGTACTTTATGTAAGACTCAATACATGCTTCTTGTGTTTCTCTTGTACTGCCACAATTGTTCATAAACTTGCAATGATAAGGAATAAATAGACAAAACTAGAGCATAAAGCATGTGTATGGAGCTTTGCAATGCTTCTTACACTGTAAAGCAGTGATGTTTAATGTAGGCCATCCCTGTTATGATGATATAAACTGATCTCATCTGGTGACGGGTAACTATATGAACAACATCAACAAGTGCTCATAAAACAAGAAAATTCCCTTCTCTGATGTCACAGATTTTATGATATTAATTAAAAATTGGGAATTTAGGCAATAAAAAGTTCATATCGAAAATGACAACCAATAATATTATTAATCACTGCTTGTGAAGGGTGTACCACCATCTAAGGGAGAAGTATAAGTGTAAAGTAGTGGATGTTATGCCACTTTTGTATATGGTTAGTGTGAGTGTGAAAGAAATTTAATCACTTTATTTCCCATATTTTTCGAGTATTTCCTTTAGCAAATTGATATTATTGGGTGTCATGTAGAGGGCCCCTTCATTTTTGTTACCAACTCTAATTGGTCAATTCAAATGCAAATTTATATTTGTAACGCAGGGAAATAACTTAAAAAGTGGTTTACTCTGTTAAGTAATTTGGGAGAAAAGTTTGATCGTTTCCATCTGTTATTATGTATACAGTTTAGGGATTGCTGCTCTATATTGTTCATTACAATCACAATCCACACAAAATGAATGATTTTTTTTGAATGAGATGGGTTTCACAGTTTAATAGGCTCTTGCTCACAAGTCTACAGTACCCTATACATCAAGTCAGTGGATGCCTGTTGTGTCCATTCACTATACATATTAGTCGATACATGATTTGTGGTTTAAATCTGATACAGACTGTTACCAAGGGGAGCATCTGTTGTGGCATGTAATAACAGTTTGACCTCATTGCATGTTTCTAGCTACTCACTTACATAAGCTTGTTCTCAATTCTCCAGGTGTTAAGTTTTACAGAGACCATTTGAACAAGATGAGACATTGTTGATTGCCTCATTATATTGATCAGATAGAGGGCCTAGTGTAAAGTTTATACACTAATGTCTTTGTCACTTATATACACAGTTTTCAGTTAGGAATGTAAGAAGTGTGCGTTGCTGATTTAGCTGAGAACTAACAACACACTTGAGATTCTAAAGCATTTCTGCACTAGTTCAGGCTGGAATGTCCATTGATTGTATGATTTTTGCAGTAAATATTGGTAATATATAAGAAACTACAGCAGGCAAAGTTCTCCATCATTCCTCTCTGTACACCATTCTGTGTTTATTTGTTTCCTCAGGCCGTACTCTTACATGATGCTACTGTCTTTTACAGCAGGCAAAGTTCTGCATTCCTCCATCATGTTCATCCCTCTGTGTGCATCTGTAAATCATTCTTCAAGCTGTGCTCTAACATATTGTTACTGTCTTTTACATTTACAGATTGCATCAGACTTAACTCAGCTGGTCAGTGTAGTCCTAATGAGTGTTCCTGTACTAAGGGGACATGTACTTCACAGACTGGTAGATGTGAGGCCACCTGTAGTGTTTACCAGTGTCCTGCAAGTAAGGCTGCATGTGGTTTCTTTCTATTTATGGTCATTTATAGTTAGTGGAAGGCTTTGACAAATATTAAAAGTACTTGCCATTTGGTGACTGTGACTAAAAATTCACTTGCCACTATGGTTGCTGTACAAGTCTCCATACTTGTGGTATAGTACAGATCTACAACATCAATACTTTCTGTAAACTAAGGTTAGGCAGATACATGGTACTATGTAATTGCACTTTGGACTCTTATATTTCTGTGCAGTATGAAATTTAAAACTTTTTCCACCAAAAGTAAGTGATGAACAAAGTAAAACATGTCGCAGAATTATTAATAAGCAGCTAGGCCTACTGTATTGTCTCAAACAATTCCAAAGAACACAGGCCAAAATACCTACAAATTAATTGTAGCTTGGTTTCTGTAACATTACGGCTCATCTAGTAATAGGTATACAATACAGTAGCTATGGGTCTGCACAAGTCCCAAGCCTATAGTACCTACTGCAACTCGGCTAGGGCAACTTTCTCCCAATTATTTCTACTTGCCTTTATCTGCAGAATGGTGCAAGAAAACCTTCGCTATTTCTGCTTTACACTGGCTAATCAAAGCGATCTTTTACGCAATGAAAATCTAAGGTTGACAAAGCATCTATCTTCCACCTGCAACTGATGTTTGGTGATACAGCAGACTTGTCTCAAACTCCTTAAATTGTTGTACAGTATATTTTGTGAATTATGACCGATGGCATGTAGAAAATGGCTCAAGAATAATGTAGGTGTTTAGCCACCTCAAGTGTATTACAAACCTAATATTATCCTACCGTTGTGAGTGTATGGCACAGTGAAGCCTAACAAACTGAGCGGTTGCTTGCTTTGTCGATGAAAATTTTCTACCAAATGTTCTACCAAAATGACAGTGTATTGTGAAATTTGATTTTCTGCATCTCAACTCTAAAGTGGCCTTGTGTCATTCACATGAATTTTATTATTGCAAAAATCAAGAGTAAAGTTTTGTTTGTTGTAGTAATTTAATGCATTCTATTTTAACTTTTGGGATTTCCACATGTTAATTGTTGGTAGTCTACTTGGGCCGCTAGTACTATACTCTACTGTGTAGGGTTTGCCTGCACATAACCAAGCCATCATGATATCGATGTTCAATCAACTTTTTTCAGATATTGAGAAATTAATATATTAGTGCAACATATTTATGAATGCCTTTATAACACATTACGTACTTCATAAACTCCAACTCTTCCCTGTAAAAAATTGTTATATTATATTTTAATGATGTTTTAGCTGTATGTTTATAAATGCTCTGTGCATGTGCAGATGGCAAACCATTCAACACAGTCAATTTCCATTGAGATTGAAAAAAATCACTTTACAACTTCATTGGGGTTTTACTAGCCCACAAGTCATCCACCAAAATGTCAATGGTACGGTAGTGCATTTTGTATTCGCAAATTTAAAATTCTACTCGCCAATGGAGAGTTGACAATCTATTTTTCGAGGCATGTTAAGTGTTGGAGGTCAAAACTTATTGTAGGTCAACACAGATCAATGTTTGAAAACCTGTTAAACATGATGGTTAAAAAAGGAGTATAAGACTGCATGAGTTGCCTGCTTGTTATTGATAGGTCATCCTGAGTGAGGCATGAAACTGGATTCTTATGGTACATGTGAGATTTAAAAATAAAAAGTCTAGTTAACTATTGATTGGTACACAAATCCATATGTTCAGATATATATTTTTAGGGACGTTTAAATCACATCTCTTTATCCACATTGTTTGAAACTTGCTGTAATAACTATCATAACAATGATGGTAAAAATTTGAAAGTCTTGCATAATGTTCTACTGGAAGAAACCACCAAGTTACTTGCCTTTGGCTTTGTGGGTATTGTGCAGCTATTCAGCCTCTTAAATGCAACACAAATTTTAAATGTGGCAAAACAAATCAAAGAACAAGTTTTGCTAACATCACAGCCTTATATGATGTATTAAGTTTGAAAAGTTAATAATGATTCAAAATGCTCTAACAAACTATCATTTACAGTATAGTGGTACAAAACAATTGAGGCACTAACCATGTTCCAACATAAATACCAAGTATTACTTTTGTCTTTTAAGTGAGAATTACATCTGTGTGAATACAAAACTTGACTTTAGATGAACACAGTGGTACCTGACACAGGACAACGTGTCAACATTTTCCCCTTCTGGATAAAGAAAAAACATGAATATCTCAATGAAAAACTACTAATCAAAAGCAAACAAGAGGGCAATCCATGGAGTTGCAGATCTAATCTCCTTCATGACTTTACTCTTGGTATCCTAAGTTTGTTAAAAAGTATGTTATTTTTTACACACAGTTAGTTTGAATTTAAAGAGACTTACAGTGTAGGAGGAGTTTTGCGACACACTTTTTCGCACAATTTAGGCCAATTTGACCGTTGACCTCAATTGACCTTTGTCATTGACCCTAAACACTAAAATTTGTGCTATTTAAAATTTGTTTCATCATTCTCTACATAAGGTGTGATGTTATGCCTTTTCCTCCATGTTGACAAGCAGAAAATGTTTAAAATCAATTTTTAGGGTTTTTGACACCAGACCTGTGACATCATCACTCCTGTGCAAGCTTATATGATCAGGCACCTACCCACCAAATTTGAACTTGATCGAATTTGCTGTCTAGGAAGAGATTGAGACACAAATTTTTACCCACAAACAAACTCTCATACACTTCCTCACATTTCTGATGTGGGGTGAAGTATGTCAATGACATATGACATGACATATCCATGTCCTTATACATTACATGTTGGGAGATAAGATAATAAATTATACATGTCTTGAAATACAGTGAGCCTATTCCAAATTGTCAATTTGTAAATATTAGAGCACTGCCTAACGCTTAATGGGGTTATCAATACTTATAAATAACATAATAAACTTATTGACATACTGTAAGATGTATTCTTACTATGCTCATAAACTTTTCCAGTCAGTATGCACAAGTTAGAAACTGGTGTACACTGCACACTTCAACAATATATGTTGATCATCCAAACCAATCTCGTGGGAAATTTGCTGTCCTAGTGAAATCTTCATCAGCATAGTGTTGGACTTTTCATTTCAGTTTGTAAAATAACTTTTCAGGTATTTAACCAATTTAAAATAATCTCTACTAGTCGTTCACAACTATTTTTGTTTCAGAAGACCAAATGTTACCAATGATAGCTTCTGATGATTTCAATGCCTCATACTCCCTACAATCTATCTGCAACTTTAATTTTAGATATTCAGTACATTTTGTAATACAACATTGTTTGAGGAGCCTCGGTTACTGTTCTTGTTTCTCTTACTGTGAACAGCCTATTATATATTTTTGCCAAAATTACAATGTTCTAAATTTATGTATATATATTGGCACTTAATTTGCACATTGCTACACTATTGTCAACATCAGCCTGTGTTCTAAGAACCATATGCTACCATCAGGGAGTTTTCATGTCTTTAAGCAGTGCGTAATGTGGTGTGACATTCCCTATACAAACAGCTCTTTCATGAACCCACTTTAATGATAAAATTTGAAACTGCATTGCTTAAAATGAAAAAGGATATCTTAGGCTGAGTTGGTTGTGGTTTTGTTTAGGGATTGGTGCTGGGAGGGATGGAACAAATTTGTATAAAAGATCAGAAATTGCTTGGAAGCACGCCTAGATCTTTACCACAAAGCCAAGCAGTGTAAGTCTTATCTGTGCTGTGTTACCCCCTTCGTTATAACTGCACTGAAACTGTTCTAGTCTGAATGTGTACCTACTGTTAATGAAGGTATCGTATTTAACAGTATAAAATACCTTTAGAAGTAACTTTATCTTAATTACTTATAGATTTCTCAATATATGAAGTGGAAAACATTTGATCATAGTATTATGTGCTAAAATCAAAGGAGGCATTTTTCTGCAGACAGGCTCAAAGCATTTTACCTCATGTAGCCTCATCTAAAATAAGTATTGGATGGTTGAGGGCTCTGGGAAGTTACTTTGAGTAGCTATGAGCTACACTATTAAAGCATTCTAGCATGTGGCCAGGAATGATTAGCTTTGACACACTGAACAAAGAACCATATTTTCTTAGCATGTAGTTGTACACGAGCTATGGCCAATGAAACTTATCTTAATTACCTAAAGATTTTTCAGTATAATAAGTGGAAAATAATACAAATTTCTGAGGGTCTCTGTACAAACACAGTTAATTTAGTTTTGTATTTGTGAACCTAACAGTTGTACTACTACATTGTTATGGATTTCTGGCCTTATTTGCCTTTGTAATTGTCATTGTTCCTAAACTGTCATTGTTCCTAAAAAGTAGGAGATTTTAAATAACATTTAATTTCTGTATTTATCTAATAGTTGCCATTTGCCCCTAATTTAAGCACCCCATACAAGCTGTTCAAGAAAATGAAATACTCTCTTCTACAATTCATATATCTTTTCTTTCAGATATTGTGAGTGTAAGTTTATCTCAGGTAAATGCTCAGTCATCTGTTGAGATCAAGTGTATCTTAGAAGGATCCACTGCTGTTGTTAATAGACTGGAGATCAGACTATCTAGATCAAAGCAGATAATAGATGATCATAACATAACACAAGAGACAGATCCAGACATCTCTGATAACAGAAGAGAAGTCACTTACAGAGTATTCAGTGTGTCTGAAGATGATCAGTTCTTCTGTATCCTGTCACTGGTTGCATCTATAGTCGGATCTATCAATGTCACAGGCTTTGTGTACAGTAAGTATATAGTGTGGAATCTCTGTACAATTGTGATGTGTCATGAAGTCTCATAATGTCACTTTTGGTTAATCTATCTGAATTTGTTTTGTTCCTAGTTAACAGAGTATAAAGAGGGTGCATAATCTAGCATAACATGTCTAGATCAGAGGACACAATAGATGATAGTGGTAGGATATCACATTGAACAATTCCAGTTATTAATTTACTGCTAACAGAAAAAAAAGTAACTTATAGTTACAGAGGTTATCAGTGTATCTGAACTTGATCAGTTCTTCTGTGTCTTGTCATGGTTTAGTTATATACTTACATCAATCAATGTCACAGTCTTTGTGTATGGTAGGTTTATAGTGTTATTATGTTCTCCTATTTACAAGTCTGCAGAGTTGCCACCAATTCAAAGCAATGTTGTTAACATGTCAAAAAATGTGTTGTTATATATACTATAATGCTCTTTGTCATTAATTACAACCCACAATCTCAGCCATATCTATGGGGAAATTTGGCTATATCGTTAATATTAACAGATACAAGGGTTGTTAGTTCTCCTAGAGTCATATTAACTTATTGTTTCACAACACTCTATAGAGTTACTACATAAGGTACCCCTATAGTGAATATTTTTCTTGATGTTAATAGAAAAAGAATTGTAAGTAAATAGAAAATGTCTTTTGTCTTACTTATAACCTTCCAGAGTTACCATCCATCAGTGACCCACCTACAGAGGTAACCAGAACTACTACATCAGTAACCATTACATGGAGACCCTGGGATGAAGAGACTGATGTTGGTGATCCTCCTGTGATGGCTTACATCCCATACTACAAGATGGATCCATCTCAGGATTGGATGAGTGGATCAAGGATCCAAGCTGACCAAACATTGGAATATACAGCATCAAGTCTGGAGACAGATAGAAACTATACATTCAGTGTAGCAGCAGTCAGGGAAGGGGAGGGTGGAGAGGGACCCAGAGGTCCCACAGTAACCATCAAGACACTCTGTATTGGTTAGTATCTTACAGGTAGTACTCTGTTGCATGACACTGCTGCAAAAGTATTGTACTATTAAGTTCAAACAGAAATGCATTTAAGCATAAAATCTGGATATTAGTGGATGTTCATGCATTCCAATTACATTTGATAAATTTAGCCATTTTTAGAATCCAGATGTTTGTATTAACCACTTAAAATACTTTAAATGTACACAGAGGAGGGTAGTTCCTTAGAGTGGACATGTAGCTTTCAAGGTGATAAAGACACATGACTTTGCTATGTTGTTTTCTACAGATGTTGTTCCACAGATGGTCACAACAACTTTAACTGCTACAAATGATGTGACTGTGACATGGCAGGTAAGATAACTTGATAATGTTTGGCTGTGTGTGTTGATATTAAGGGTTGTTAATCAGTGTGAAGCTATTCCGGGAGAGTTAGGAGATAAAGTTTAATAGGAGACTAATTTCAAGTAAACCTTATCATTCTCATAATAAATGACAGAAGGCACTAAAGTGTTATTCTTGCAAAATGGAGATTGTTTTTTCTTCCTCTTTGTTATTCAACTGGTCTAATAGATAAAGTTAAACATTTATTTTGTCAACACTTAGCATGGTGTAGGACCAGTAAAGATATATATTATAAACGATGGTTAACGTTTTTAAAAAGTTTGAAAGAATGGTTTAGTCCGGGTTAAAATCAGCAAATGCCATGTGCTGAACTGTACCAGTCATTAACTTGCAAGCTCAAAGCCTAAGGCTAAACAAATAGGTCAAGCACCAGTATTATTTCCCATTATTACGTACAGGAATGTATGTGTGTCTCCTATTACATTTGGAAAGACTTTATGTTGCACCTTGTACTACTTGAATTACCGAGACTGCAATGTAGCGTTATTAAAAGCCAGTGAACAATGCAGTCGAGTGAATAGAATATTAATCACACTTGCCAAATGGCAAGTAAGTTTAAAATAAAGATATAGCTTCATATATGTCACAGGCTTTTCAGCGTACCTTTCTTGTGAAAGATTTTGATAATCTTTGCAAACTCCACACCTTTGCCGATGGTATAACGTATATGCACATGTTTCAGTGTCTATAGTAAAACAATGTCATTACGTTCATGTATATACTTACTAGTAGAACATGGTACAATGAGAGATGGCAAATCCAACACATAATGCAGTTTGAAATGCTAAGTATATTTGAAGGTACATGTGGCTTCATTTAGTGTAGTAACTGCCCTGTTTGAAGCTGCTGCTGAACCATATAGCCACTCTCTGTGATCTTTTACATGTCAGAAAGGCATTTTGCTTAATATGTAGAACATAAGAAAAACGGGGCAATTATTTATAACCAGTAAAAGGAACATCAAAACAAGAGTGCAAAACAACTCTCAAGTTTGTAATGCAAACACAATATGCAAAATATTAACAAACTACAAACTTTGTGAGTTTTGCGATGCATCATCATACTTAAATTGGTTTCAATTAATAATAATAATAATAGTAATAGTAATAATAGTAATCAGATGACTACCATTATTAAATACTAATAAAGTTGGATCCAGAAAATAATTCAGAAAGTGTTAACTAATTTCATGTACCATATATATCCTCCCTAGTCCTTTAATCAATGTAAAGATATTTGTATAATAAGTTTACATATATACACTTAATACAGCTGGTTTTATTGTCCATGCTAACAGATACATTGGTAAATTGGGATGACCAGTATCATTGTTTTAGTTTAACAACATGTTAGTGTAGTAACTGCTAGTTCACATTGTGTTACATTTTAAACATAACAGCAACCAACTGTGCAGTGCAGTACTGGAATCACTCAGTTTACTATTTACTATGAGATAGAGGGCGATGTTTCTTCTAGACAAGAGGCTGGGACAGCAGATCCAAATGCTGAGAGTTTTACAGTTGATGGATCACTTCTAGAACCAGGGACGACCTATAACATTGCAGTGACTGTCACTACAGACCAGGAAAGTGCTCTGAGTGAAGGAAGTTTAGTGACTGGAGCAAGTAACAATGGTAATACAGAAAGGATCAGTATTAATTTGGGAACGTAATGAAATATACAATACTGGTTAGCGAAAATAAAATAATGTAATATTAAACATATACAAGTTGTCATTCTTTAAACAGTTGTGTTTCTTTAACTTTTCATTCAAGCGAGTGAGCCTCCTTCCTTACCTGTTTATCTAGTTGCCCTGGTGATTCCCGTCCTGCTCATCATTATTCTGTTGGTGGTGATAATCAAGCGGTAAGTTGGCCATCAAATTCAAATATAAAGTTTGGTACTAGAGCTGAATATAAACTGCCTGATCATTCCCCTGATTGATCTTAAGTGGATTATCTGGACATCAACCAATCGTTGAGGTGTGACTGTGAGCTGGCTGGGAGACCAAGGGAGGTGTGAGGTTTGGCATCAATTCAGATAGTCTGGCAATTCAGTGCACAGTCTAGCATGACTTCTCACTAGTTGCATGGATATCCAGTATTTCTAACACAAAACTTGAAGCAAAACTAAAGATCAGCATCATTTTTTTAATTCCTTGCAGAAGGCCGAAGGAATCTATGCGATGGTGATTGTGTGTGTGTGTGTATGTGTCACTTTGGCTCGTAAACACGATATCTCAAGAAGTTAAAGTTGGGTGAACTTTAAACTTACTGTGTGGGTAGCCTTTAGTAAGTAGATGATCCCTATTGTTTTTCATGAAGTTCAAAGGTCATTTGAGGCCAACAGAGGTCAACGTCTGAAAACTTTGTAAGCACAATTTTTCAAGGAGTAAAAGGTTTTTTTATTTCAAACTTAGTATGTGGGTAGCCTTTAGTGAGTAGATGTTCTCTACCTTTTTCCCTGGAGGTCAAGGGTCATTGGAGAGATCACCAGAGGTCATAGGCGGAAAACATTGTAAACATGGTATCTTAAGAAGTACAAGATGCTTGAACTTTAAACTGGGACTGTTGATTGACCTAGGATATCAGATGATCTGTACTGTTTTTCATGGAGGTCAAAGGTCATCCTAAGTCACCAGAGGTCAAAGGCTGAAAACCAAGTAAACATGATATCCCAAGAAGTAAAAGATGCTTGAACTTTTAACTTGAACTGTTGATAGACCTAGGTGAGCAGATGATCCCTATTGTTTTTCATGGATGTCAAGGTCAGCTGGGGTCACCAGAGGTCAAAGGCTAAAAACCATGTAAACATGATTTCTCAAGAAGTGAAAGTTGCCTGAACTATAAACTTAGTGTGTTGGTAGCTCTAAGTGGTTAGATATTCTTCATTCTTTTTCATGGAGGTCAAAGGTCACCAGAGGTCAAAGTCTGAAAACCTTGTAAGCACGATATCTCAAGA
>KN892497.1:0-11729 GCA_000934455.1 Apostichopus parvimensis
TGCAAGGGGAATCTAGTTATAAACTAATTGGCAAATTGATCAATGTCCGTAACATACACATGATTGTGATGAATAAATTAGTAGTTTCTCCTTGTAAAATCAGAATATGGTAGAGTTCGACTGGTTGACGGATCCGTACCAACTGAAGGCAGAGTTGAGATTTTCTATGAGAATGAATGGGGAACTATTTGTGACGACTATTGGCAACGAGAAGATGCCGAAGTTATCTGCAGGCAGTTAGGATATAGTGACGTGGATGAATTCTACCTCGACCAGGCTTACTTTGGTGAAGGTTATGGTCCAATAATGGAACAATTGAATTGTGATGGAGATGAAGCTCACTGGCAGCAGTGCTCATATTTTAGGTGGAACACACCTTACTGTGACCACTATGAAGACGTGGGTGTAAGATGTCTTTCAGGTACGTTTTCAGCGTTGTCTTCCAAAATGAGCTAACCAACCCCCACCCCCCTCCCCCCAATATGCATTTATGAGGCTGCTTAGCGTTGTAAAATAACTGCATTCCAGGCCAACCTCTATACTGTTCAAGATCAAACTATTTTAGGTGTGAAACGTTGAATAACGTGAAAATTAGATTTGGTAGGAAGAGAACAAACTGGACGGTCTTGTTTTAGTTTTCATGTACGTGAAAGTTGTCAAACAATTTTAAAGGAATAGCTTTTTAGTTCATAAATGATACTGCCAGGAAGATTATTCTTTATAAAGTAATATTTATCTCTACATTTTACATTTTGATCAGTGTTGTGATAATAACTCATCATGTATCAATATAGGTATTGAAGGGGATGTCCGCCTGAGAAATGGTTACTCTAGTAATTCTGGAAGAGTGGAAGTTTATCACCTAGGAGAATGGGGAACAATTTGTGATAACTATTGGTCCTATGAAGATGCCGCCGTCATATGTCGCCAGCTAGGATATAGTGGTGTCGATACCTATTACAACGGAGCACGGTTTGGTCAAGGATCTGGGCCAATACTGGGGGATATTAGTTGCGTCGGAACAGAATGGTACTGGCAAGATTGCTATTTCAATAATTGGGAAACTTTCAGCTGTAGCCACAGTCAGGATGCTGCACTCACGTGCTCTACTCTTGGTATGTTAACATAAACTATACTAATTTTAAAGGATAATTCTTTAACTTTTCTAGAAAACCCTTTAAGTCTTTCCTCTCATTTTATACCGGTCGCTTCCCTATATCACTGACTATAACAATACGCATGCAGCCAATTCAATTCTCCAAAGTGTGTAGGGAGTTATTCAATTAACATTTATGTAAAACATCTAATCTTAATTGATGAACAGTATGCAATAATGTAAACAAGTACGGTAAGTCTATAGCTTTAGGCAGCTATTTGGTCTCAAGAAATTGTATGTCAAAGAATCAGTTGGGATCCTGCGTTATACCAATGGACATTATGAGACGCAGCAGGGGTACAACATATACATACTCATGCAAAAAAGGTTTTAAGGACCCAATAAACTATCGGTTTAATAATAGATATTCACATTTTCAGTAGTTTAGGAAGGGTGATTAGTCCAAAAAGAAATAATTCCCCAGAGACAAAATTTGCCGCGGAGCCTACTTTGGTTTCGACGCCTTCGTTAATGCGACAAATAAACATTAACATATTCATTGAAAATTTGGATATTTAAATATCCAATGATAACTTAAAACATGTTTAGAAGTCACATGTAGATGTTATACTTGTGTTTCATGGGACTTCATTGTTCAGGGACATGTACCCAACACATAATTTCAACTTTTCTTCGGAAGTCATTAATCTTTTCTTTATCAAAAGAATCTCCTACCGATGGCAACTTAAGACTTGTAGAAGGTTTCTCGGAACAATCTGGACGTATTGAAATCTATCACTATGGAGAATGGGGTACAATCTGTGATGATGGTTGGGACGAGGACGACGCCCACGTTGCATGCAGACAACTTGGGTACCCTACTGTGAACGGGTACGGTGGTAACGCCAAATATGGCGTGGGATCTGGTCCTATTATGTTGGACGACGTTAGATGTGATGGGTCGGAACATATACTAACCCAATGCAGTCACAGTGGTTGGTATCATCATAATTGCAATCATGAAGAAGACGCATGGGTGGATTGTGAAATTCCAGGTTAGATCAGTCGTTTCAATCTGTATATGGTTTTAAAACTCTGGAAGTGTGTTGTACATTGTTTTTGCTTGGCTGTCTATGTTTGTCCACTGTTCCCACTAACCTACCTCAACCAGTCGTTGTTTGATCATTGAACAAAATTATGATGTCCAAATGTATTACGCTTAATGATGATTTAAGTAACAACATTTCAGGTTTGCATTTCATTCGTTCGTTGTCTGCATTCTGTGTATGCAGTGTGACTTCATCGTGAATTACATTTTCTTCATGTTTGTTTTTCTCATAGTTACATATTACCCCCGTCTGGTAGCTGGCGATGATTGGTACGAAGGTAGGGTAGAAGTCTGGGATGGATCTCGGTGGGAGACATTATGCGGAGAATACTTTAACGTGAATGAGGCGTCAACAGTCTGTAAACAGATTGGTTTTTCCGATTATGAAGCAATCTACTATGGTGATCAGTTTGGAACTGGCAACTCTCCACCATCCGACGTAAGGTTTTCCTGTGGATATGATGACTACGAGCTCAGTAACTGTTACACTTCTGACGTTACAGATGGAAGCTATTGTTCAAGTGCGGCTGTCCGATGTAAAGTTAGCAGTAAGTTATATTATTGTCAGGTAGATATGAAACAAACTAGTATCGTTTTACTTTATCAACATAGGAGTTAATCGAGTTCAGCATGCTAAGCATTGCTAATGGTGTAAATGGGCATTTTCCGAAGTTGTGACACCCCGTCAGTGATGTAGCCAGGGATCGGGATAGAGCCTTTCTTTAGACAGAGAGATATTCTTAACAATGAATATAATAGCACCTATAAATTGGAGTAAATGTTTTCATGTCGTTCTTTGCCAGACCTTTCTATACATATACGTTGATGTCTGCATATACATACTAGTGTATGTCAATCAGTAACCAAAGCAGGCCTATAGTCACTGGGATACTCCGGTTCTGCGAATGAACGCTCTTGAACATGTGCAGTTTAAAATATCCATTATTCATAACCTAAATTGTGCAATATTATACAAATAATGAATGGTTATGAGTGCAATGAAATATTTGCACTTTTGCACGAATGGAAACCATTCATTATTTGTTTTATACAACACCTTCAAATTTGGATATAATTGGATGTAAAATGCACCCATGCAACAGATTGTTTTGAACAGACAGGTTTCTCTGCTCTCTTACCATTGAAAAAAGTGCTATCAAAAAAGTATAACGCATGGTTCTATTTCATAGCGTGCAATAGAGCGGATTTTGCATGCAATCGACGAGCAATTGACCAATCAAATGGCCGGAATATAATTAGGTGTTGTATAAAGATGATTAATTCATATCTTCCCTCTCTATACTACGACGTGCACATGAATATGTAAATTGTTCAATATTCAATTGCTAAGATTTTCATATCCATCAAATACTTTTAGTAAATAATATCCTGTACTTTTAGTCAATCACAGATCAAATAAAACATAGGCCTATTATCGCGTAAGTTCGGTAAATCGTTGTATTATGTAACTGCCCCCAACAAAAAGATAATTTAATGGTAGTTTTTGCCTACATGTTTACACGAACAAAATGATTTATTAACTACTCAATGCATGAAACGTTGAATAACAAATTTCCTTTTTTCCCCCTTCTTCTTAGAAACGTCATTACAAACCAGTACCATCGCTGGGATTGTGATAGTCTGTGTATTTGTAGCAGTCTTTATCGGCATAGGCCTTGTAGTCACCTATCGGTTATCTAAGAAGAACAAAGGAAGAGCTCGTACTCAACCAAACATTGCTGTAATAAGCGGAGTCGATAATCCTGCTAGACCACCCGCACCCCAGCACAATTGGAGTAACTTTGCAGCACCGCCCAGTTATAATAACGTGGTTAATAGCTCTGCTTATTACCCACAGCATGTAGGAGTGGTCCCACCAATACAAGGAATGTACCCTCCTCAATCAAACCCAGAAACGTTCAACACACAACAAGCTCCGATGGTTCATCCACCTCCGAAATCTGACAATCTCGTCCCATACCCAGTCGAAACCTCTTCTGTAACAACACAACCAGCCAACCCTTCCCAAGTGCAGGCAGGCCAATTTCCATCCGACAATGTTCCGTTAATGCTGTCCTCACAATACCAGCCATTAACCCAGATTAGCGGAGTAACGCAGTCTGATGATCAACTCTAACACACCATTCGAAACCAACTAGCAACCCAGAATAGCGGAGTAATGCAGTCTGGTGATCCACTCTACCACACCATTCAACCAACTACTCCTGAGAAGAATTGACGTTCACCATGTAGAATTTCTAACGATTCCCTTTTCCCATATATTACTCTGAAAGGATACACATTATTATCATTCTATCAAAATACTCGCTGGCTCCTTTTGCAATAATTTGAACAAATACACGAGTTGAAAAGTGTTTTTTTTATGATCAATCGCCTTAACTTCTCTGTATAATATTAGGAAAGAAAAGAGGAATATTGTTAACAAACTTAAAGTGGAACTGCAAAACTGCAGAACGTGAAGAATTAAGATCACCAGGGATAATCACATGCCAAAGTTGTTGATATTGAAACTATCGTTAAAATTCCAAAGATAATGGTGTTTTCAAACACGATTATAAACAAAAAGAAATGAAGAAAATATCCCCAAAATGATAACTGTTACTATTAATTATTGCCTACTTATCATTTGTTAGTTTTTATCTTTTGTAATTGATTATAAAATTGTAGAACTTGATCTCAATGAATTTCTCATTTATTTTATACAGCATTATATTATAAAGCGATGTGAGAAGTGACGTCAAGTAAAGTTGTTTGTATAGTGGTAGCGATTAAATTTAACAATAAATTATGTGAACATTAAAAATACACACACATTCCGGTGAATTGAGGTGACTTACAATTAGGTGTTTATCAATGATCTACCGTCAGTTTATCGCAGAACAATACACGAACAGGCGTATAGCTCAAACGATCCACTCGGCCTTCGGCATCCAGCGATGGGGTTATAACCTCGTAAGTGTAGACCGTTGTTTAATCCTGTTCATCCATACAAAGTGCTAAACAAACACTCATATTCATTTCAGAATGTTAAAATGTTTAATAAAAACTTTAAAAGAAAAATAATCAACAAATCTCTCGAAATGATACTCCGTCGGTCTTTACTTTTAGAGTAATGAAAAGTCACAACAATAAAATGCGTATATAAAAAACAAACAAGAATGGCGATAACCGGGCAAAACATTGAACAATACGTCTGTCTACAGCATAAAGATATGACGTAAATGCATACTGCGCCTGCGTCCAGTTGGCAAGGCAACACGAACCGCTGTGTTCATGCCAAGACGTACAGCGATGCAATGAAACGGTGATTGACGTGTATACTGCCCCTGTACTACTATATACTGTGCTATGCAATGTTACCAGCGTTAGCGTTTTTACACTAAATTTAGCGTTTTTAGATTTTCTGGTGTTCTAGCGTACGTTTTTTTTTCAAAATTGGCCAAATCTAGCGTTTTTTTGCCAGAAATTGATGGTTCACAAAAAAATTTGCACGTATCCGAAACATTCGAGGTGATATTACCGCTTGGCAACACACTGAACCTATTTATATGTTACTTTTACACAATGTTATCGCAGTCGGTATATTTATTATGCGGAACGGAGCTGGTCAACGGACTGAGACGAGAATCGTTTCCTGCAGTTAAATTTCTTCTAAATTAGTTGTAATTTTGATGATTCTACAGTTGTTTTGTTATGATTCTGAGCCATTATGACTTGAAATTTGTTAAAATAATCATAAAACTGTCTATCATATAAATAAGTGCAACTTGTGATGGAAGGTAATAGGCTACATTACATAATGTATGTTCATGAAAATCTATATCTAGCGTTTTCTGGGGTTTTACTTTTGCAAATCTAGCGTTTTTTTGGCACATGCCGCTGGTAACGCTGGTGCTAAGCTATATTGTTGTTATGGAACAACTCCCTGCTTAAACACATGTGGAGAATTCTATCAAGAAAGTTCTTAAACAAACAGTTAACGTTTGTAGTACAATGGCTATACATATTTGTACAGACCGAAATAGTTGTGAACAAGGGCATGAAACAATACTGACGTTTATTGTTCCTTGAAACGTGCATTTCTTGAATGCATTTGCTGTTGTATTCCCGATCAGTTACGTTAGGCCTAGACATATACCAGGCATCCAAACCGTCTGATTCTATTACTAACGTTAAGCTTTCTTTGGTTTCGATGGCCGCTTAAAGGGTTGTGAAGACTCGCACAAAAAGAAACGTCTAATGCCGGTAATCTGACCTAGTTTCGAATGAGGTGTAACAGAAGTGTTAAACACCACCATCGATCCCAGAAAATACACACAGCTTGCTACCGTCGGTAAATAGACACTAGTGTACAGTCAGTAC
The DNA here is from genome assembly GCA_000934455.1 of Apostichopus parvimensis. Taxonomy (NCBI): domain Eukaryota; kingdom Metazoa; phylum Echinodermata; class Holothuroidea; order Aspidochirotida; family Stichopodidae; genus Apostichopus; species Apostichopus parvimensis. Next base: position 6,588 of record KN892497.1, read on the forward strand.
ATACAGCTGCGGTCAATACCCACAGCACAGTGTGCAAACGATGCAGCGATGGACATCTCAGGTCCAGCTAAAGAAAACAAGGTATCAAATTTCATTACTTTCTGCATTTTGTAGCGACACGAACAAAACGTCACTTGCAAGCAATAGAAAGTTAACTTTTTCCGAACGGGGTTTGGGGTGAGTCTTCAATGCCTTTAGTGCAATAATAATAATAATAATAATAATAATAATAATAATAATAATAATAATAATAATAACACCAGTTGAGATTATCGTTGTTGTTCGCACCCATAATTTTGCCAAAGGGTGTTTACACCGACGGGCTTGTTGTGATCTCATATACTTGATCTGATTCGTTTGCGTGTTGAATTAGCTTATGTAGCTAGCTGGGATAAGGATTAAGCTTGCCGTGATTGTTTTGTGTTTTGCAACTTACAGTCATGAGTATACCGTGCATAATCCATAGGTTAATGCATGGTCAGCTGACAAAAACGAGCCAATCAGATTCAAGCATGTTTTAACACTAGTTGTAGCGCCCTAAAGTTTGAAGTCCAAACCAAGGCCGAGCGGTGACGGGGTACTCGGGCAAAAGGATGTCACTCGAATCCAGGATGGTGGTGGGGGGGGGGGAGGGGGGCACGCTACTTAGTGTATGGGGAGTGCTTGAGCTCTTAAGTAATTAACGACATAGGACAACAAAAAGAAGGGACATTAGCATTTTCTAGAAGTTGAGAAATAATATTTATATCAGCCCAACAATAACCAGAGCCAACCAGAGCAAGCGGAAAATCTATTTCTGATAAAATTAAATACAACACCCAAAGAAAAGGACCAAGCTCTCTTAGATCAATTGATATACTTATACTTCGCTACAACATGGACATAAATTATAACATTAAATACACAGAGCACAAGGAATCAATTCCTTAATGAACTAACCTGCCGTGTGGGATCCGCCGACGTGACACGTTCCTATTCAAGTTCACGGCAAATTTAACTGCACTTTTTGGAGCCATGAATAAAGGCGCAAAATTCAATACAGATTTATCAGAAAGTATATATTTCAAATTGATAAATTCATTCTTGGATATAATAATTGCAGAATATTAAATTTTAATTAAAAGCTCTCGTATGCAACTATATACTTGGACTGCAATCAAACAATTTTGCAATGCGTTTCTTCAATAATATAACCTAGAAAATGGATTTTTACAGTTTAGACAATATTAGGCAATATATATGTGTCGTTGAGGTACACTTCTAATACACCATTCATAATTGTAGAAAAATAAAGCGATAATTCAATACGTGTCTAAAAGGTCTTCGCGGGGTTAACAATATGGGTAAACACTATATGACTAAATGTCTCGTTCAACATGACTCTCTAACATCAATACACGTGAAGTTCTGTGTTGAGTCTTAACTTGTTGTGTTGGTACATCCTGCGATCGCAGGGTTGCTAAGTGAGGGTATATAGTGTAATATTGTTTGTATCATACTTACCTGTGTTCCTAGAGATGCAAACAGTATAAAGTCCAATGTTACAATCATATTACCTTTATAATACGTGCGGAACGTAAACATATCATACCATATGGTTGTCAACTCGATCATTATACAGTGCCGGAGACTCAGCACAATGAAGATAATTCGATTGCCAATAGTAATAATGTTACTCCTGTTCAAGGTTAATAGTAACTTCCAACGATGTATGAGTATATATTTTTGTATTTATTAAAGACATTTCTCAAATTAAATTAAACACAATATCTGCATTACGTACAATGTACCTTCAATGTTGATCCATTGTTATTGTCGTGTCGGACCCCATCAGCTTAATTGCGACGAAGTGGACTCGCAGCCTGAGCTGTGATACGATGAACACTATAGTTTCGACCAAATCCACCCTGGGATTTATGTATACATTAACACATGGCAACATCGAAGTTCATCGATTGTTGCACAGCTTCCACACTTACATTGTACCTTAAGTCACGTTGTGACGTTAATCATTCAACTGTATCGTTTCATGCTCATTAATTTCGTTTGTTAGGTGACTAGATTTTTAGAATGTATATCTATAATCATTACATTCACACCTCGTCCATCTCTCTAATAAGTCAAAACTCTCATAATCTCTTACTGTTGCTATATACATTCTTTAACATGACCATTTTACAGCCGTAGCCACTGTTGGTTTGATGGGAATGTTCGGTGCATGAACCACCGCTTTTAATTGCGATTGTATAACAATTTTAAATACAATATGTATGGTGGAATCGACAAAGTCGATTCGTTAACGTCACATTTACACATGTGGACTATAAAAAAGTAGTTATCCATCACTAATTATAATTCCTTGCTTAAGGGAAACACTCATGTGAGAGTTCGGTGGTGGTGATGTCGGAGAGGGAAGAGGGGGTGGGGTGGGGGGTGGTATGGAGAAGAAATAATACCCTAATTGGCTGCATTGCGGTGCAACAACAGTTTTATATTAAACTTTAAACAATAGCCTTCATGTGGACGTTGCCAAGTGACCATTTGTTATTATTTACTAACGAACACATAGTAACCACAAATACAAAGTTCAATACATATGTCTTGTAAAATAATTAATCATATCTTGATGCGAAGTCTCAAATTCTTACGACACTGTCAAGAGTTTCAACAATAACGGGCAATAAGTACTTGACTATAACTGTACATTGCTAATTTCCGTATAGATCAGACGCTGGAAGGTTTATCATGTGTCGGCCATGGGTATCTGGAGTATGAGCAAAAGCGTATCAACGTTAGTAACTGGGTTGTTCTTTCTTTGCTTTGGAGTAGTAGCGGGGCAAGGTAAGAGTTATATCCTATCACATTAAAGTGTCTATTTAGTACAATGACGGTTAAATGTAGCTCTATAGAGCTACAGTTTACTAAACTGCAATTGTCTCTCATTTCTGTCACATTATATTTAGATCGAGACTCAAAAGGATATCAAATCGTTAGAAATAGCTAAAACTTCACGAACAAAGTGACTCAGTGCCTTATAAGGAATCAATGTAGGTAAAATACTATCGAAGCGCAGTCATTTCTGCCAAAAAAAAGTTTTTACTACTAACAAAGCATATCGTAAAATGAAAGAAATTAAAATGTATTATAATTCCTGTTATCACACCAGAGCTTTGTGTGTAGTATCATAGTCCAGCACTAACGACACTTTCAATGGTCAAATACCACACATTTCACATTTTTAATATTTCTCCTTTGGAGGTGCTTAACTGTAATGTTTACAAATTGTCATACAGTAAATGGTTGTATTTTTCCTCCCTAACGAATAGACGGTGATGTCAGACTCATAGGAGGGTCATCATACGAAGGGCGTGTGGAACTTTTCTATGATGGAGGGTGGTATACGGTCTGCGATGATGAGTGGGACACTGCAGACGCAACCGTCGTTTGTAGGCAGCTCGGGTATAAAGGGTCGGTCGAAGCTTTGGACTCTGCTTACTTTGGTGCTGGAAGTGATCAAATTATATTAGATGATGTAAATTGCGGTGGATGGGAATCGACATTGTTGGATTGTCCTAGCCCAGGCTTGTTCGTACATAACTGTCAACATACAGAAGACGCTGGAGTAAGATGTTCAAGTGATGGTAAGGAAAAACAATCATCTTGTTACCTTGTTAACTTGTAACAATCCCCGACACCCTTTATTTCGCTATTTCTGAAATGTGTGTTTCATAAAAGACACTAAGCCTTTATTTGGAAGGTGATTAATAGCGACTAACAATCAGAGAAGGCACAAATTAATAAAACTATTACAGACCCAACGGCTCAATAATTACACGGCAGTATCACTCTCTAAATTGTTAGAAAGGTGTTCCATGATAACGTCTCTCTGTACACTTTTGTTTGTAACAGTTGCTTACGTTAATTTGTAGGAGCAGGGTACGGAGATGTTCGGCTCTCTGGTGGATTGTCTCAACATGAAGGAAGGGTTGAGATTTTTTACAACAACGAGTGGGGAACAATTTGTGACGATTTCTGGCGGTGGGAAGACGCCGAAGTTGTATGCAGGCAGCTAGGATATAGTGGTGTGTCCAGACTTTACGACCGGGCTTACTTTGGTGAAGGAATTGGGTCGATAATGAAAACAACAGATTGCGATGGAGACGAATCGTATTGGCTACAGTGCTCATATACAGGATGGGACACACGCCTATGCTACCATTTGGAAGACGCTGGTGTTACGTGTCTTTTGGGTAAGTTCTGTATCTCGAACGCGCTCAGAAATGATTTTGTTTTTGAAAATGTATCAAAAAGAAAAAAAAATACATAATACATTGGACATAGTCATGATATTGCCGTCAATATTTACTGAGGTTAGACACGGCCAGCACTATAATGTAATACATACGTGAGTGCATTCGGTGCAAAAATCAACACAACCGAATGGTTACCTATAGACATTCGCAAGATAACCAAGAAAGAACCACATTGTAATCGATGGGCATGGTGAAGTCATCTTTTGAAATAGTATGTTGTACTTCTGCCATTACATATTCCCGAATAACACTTGCCTATAGACAGATTATATTATATTTCGAGAAGGATATATGTCGCAGAAAACTTCGTGTTAAGTTTCTTCACATGAGTGACGTGACTTTTTAAAGATGTGGAGGCATGAATTGTCTCACTGTTCCAGACAGAATGTAATTCAATTCACCATTTTCCCCAGATTTACGATTTTCGTGACCCGTAGTTTAATTAGTAGGAAAATGTGCATATATATGTATATTGCAATGAGTTAGTAGGGTTAAAAGGTGTACATACACTATTTCTTTGAATGACAAGTATAACAACACCTTACCTATTAAGAGCAGACGGTGATGCGAGACTCGTATAGTTGGATCTTATACGTACGTGGGACCAGTGGCGGAGATTTCTTGTCAGAAGTGGGGGGGTTGCAGGCCATTGATGAAATAAAAAGTCATAACTGCTGGCTCACTATCTAAGTGGAGCGCCACCATATGTTGGCGCGAAGTGCACAAGAATTTTTTGGCAAATATTGCCTCCCAGATCATTGCAGTAAATGGCACTGCCCAGGCCTTGAAAAGCTGCATTTAACCAGGGGCGTATGCAGGATTTTCTAAC
>KN892497.1:13314-26478 GCA_000934455.1 Apostichopus parvimensis
ATTTAATAATTTGATTTATTATGCCATTTGGAGCACATAACATAGGCTATAACAGAACATTACAGGCAAAAACTAGGGGGGTTGATTGTGTGGGCCAACCCCCCCCCCTTCAAAAAGTGGGGGGGTTAAAACCCCCCCAACCCCCCCTGTTTCTCCGCCCATGCGTGGGACACAATCTTCCAATAACCGTAACGATCTGGTTACAGGATTAACATACCAGATACACACACAGTAGTTAATATACATGTAGAGCACGTAGCGTGTCCTGGCAGTAGCAAGAACAAAAGGCGTTGCAATACACTGCCCATAAAAGGATATTTGTAGAAATACATAATTCATATAGTGCATGTGCTGCATGTTTGGCCTATTGTTCTACTGGTATTAATTTATAAAAAAAATTACATGGTTTACATTTGCCTGCCAACCCTACATTTTTCATCAAGTGTTAAATCGTCAAAATTACTCCCCTAATACAGATTGAAAGGTATATATGTAAGCAAATCAATATGTTTTTTTCTGCAGCCTTTGTAAGCCAAAAAAGTCCCTGTAGACTATGACATCAACTCATCAATCTTCGTGAAAAAGTTAGATACTTAGAATCCGGTAATTGCTTTAAGGGGGAATCTAACACACATTCGGTCAAAGTAATCGTGTGGAAATTAAGAAGGTTATTCAAATGATGAATAGATTGCGTTTATACGGACAAGCTTCTTAGCGATATGTTCATCTCATATACTGGCGAAATCACCCATCTTCTCAATAAATAATCATTCCCAATTCAATGTGAAATATTGAGAAGTCATCGAAATTGTATACATTATTATACACTATGTAATTTTCAGTATTTTCACCTCTGTTAACATGTTTATGGTTTCCTATTGTATTTTTTAGACCAGGTGACACCACGTGAAGGAGATGTTCGCCTGATGGGTGGTACATCTGATAATTCAGGAAGAGTAGAAATTTACTACGATGGAGAATGGGGGACAATTTGTGACCATTACTGGTCCTATTACGACGCCACGGTCATATGCCGTCAGTTGGGATATGATGGCGTCGAAACCTATTACTCAGGGAGTATGTTCGGCCAAGGATCTGGAGCAATTATGAGAAATCTTGGTTGCCTGGGCAAGGAATGGTTCTGGCATGACTGTCCTTTCAGCGACTGGGAAACATTACTCTGTACTCACAATGAAGATGCAGCAGTAACTTGTTCTACGTCAGGTATGCATACAATACATACAGGCATCGTTCTCATAAGCACAGCTACACAAGACTGTCAAATTATTACAAGTTTTTTTTTTATTATTGATGTTGCTATTAGGCATATAGCTAAAATTCATTTATTCCCCTACTCACGATATTCTTACCATATATCAAGTCTTTGATATTTACAATTTTTCCATTCTTCTGTTTAACTATATTCTTTGACATCACTGACACCAGATTTTAATGAGGGTAGTGTTCGACTCCTGGGGGCGTCGTCTGAATTTTCCGGACGTGTCGAAGTCTATCACTCCAGAGAATGGGGTAGTGTATGTGATGATGGTTGGGGCATTGAAGAATCGGATGTTGTTTGCAGACAACTTGGCTACTCAGCCGCACTATCATATGAAGGTACGGCCTACTATGGAGAAGGATCTGGTCCTGTCTTGCTGGACGATGTTAGATGCGACGGGTCGGAATATATGCTAACTCAATGCCGCCACGATGGTTGGTATAAACATAACTGCAACCACGAAGAGGACGTCGGGGTGACTTGCCAAATTCCAGGTCAGTTGTATATGTTTCTTCTAACATCGTTTATACTTGCTGATATTAGGGTATTCATAATTAACTCATCTCCCCGTCAACATATACACTTTTCTATCTACTTAAACTACACTGTTCGTTCGTAAATCCCGAAACCAGTAAGTTTTGGGGATTTCCGCCATGATATTATGCAAGTAAGCTTTGCCATAACATCTTACTCATCCTTCTTCATATTAATTTAAATTATTCAAAATAGTAATTTTTAATACAATAGGGCCTTTTAATAACCAGCTTAATTGCCATACTGTAGTTTTCAATGTTTAACCATACAGGTCTACGAGCGAGATCGTATGGTAATCTTAAACTAGTTTAATATTGTATCATTGAGCACCCTCCTATGATTCTGCATTACTGATGAAAAATAAATATGCTGTAAATTCGTCTCAAAAATGCGTCTTTTTCGACAATATAAAGATATAACAGATTATGATGGCCGTTACATTCTTCACTGAACAAATGAAGTATTTAATATCTGACCTAATTTTCCATATAACTGTGCCATGGTTTGTAAAGTTTTGAAAATAAGGCACCTTGAAATTTGCAACTAACTTATTCGAGTTTAAGAGCATTCCTTTGCCTTAGCTATTTAATTTCTGCTTTTCATATTCATAACGTTATTATTTCTTTACGTAGTTACACATTATCCTCGACTCGTGGATGGTCTTATCTGGTACGAGGGTAGGGTGGAAGTCTGGAATGAAGACCGTTGGGAGAGAATGTGCGATCAAAGCTTTAACGCAGACGAAGCCTCGGTGGTTTGTAGACAACTTGGATTTCACGACTACGAACAGATCTTCGACGGAAATCCCTTCGGTGTTGGTACCGCACCACCATCAGCAGTCTTATTCGATTGCGAGTCTAACGAAGACGAGCTATGTGACTGTGTGATATTAGACGCTGGAAATTCATTGTCTTGTGGAAGTGTATCTGTTCGATGTAAACCTCAAGGTGAGTACGAGTGATCGGCAAGACATTCTAGTAATGACTTATAGTTGTGATTTTTGATTTTTAACTACACACAGTAGGTATATCAAGGCCAGGCTTACCGCAGCAAAGGAGGAAATTTCAGAAGCTTTGTTTATGTAGATCATGTATGGACAAATATGTCGGTAACTCACGTTATATTTAAAAAGCCCTTAATTGCAATATTTGCTTTTGAGCATATTTAACAGTGATCAGTAAACATTGGAACCAAACGAACTTCTGAATTTTCATATTAATTGACTTTGTTATTGGCCACGGATAGTGTAATATCAAGTTTCAGTTTTTTCTTTGACGTATTATCTTGTGGGCTTTAGCCTTCATATTGCACTGCGTAGCAGTCTATAATTTTGCAGCTCTTTACTATTTTGAATAATTGTACAATATAAGTTACCTCTGCTAATTGATGCTGAAAGACGACCGAACTGATGAAAATATATAGTAATTTCTCAACAACTTAAAATTAATTCCAACCCTCGCAAAAATGCTAATGTTTTGAAGAAAACTGTACTCGTAGAAGATGCATTAGTTCACAGCATGATGATTAATGATGTCCTCTCTATGACTTTAAGTAGCTGTTTCATTGTAATCCACCAGCATTCATTTACCCCCCCCCCCCCCCACCGACACAAATAACGTACGGTATATGGTTTACCTTGTGTGGTTACTCACGTTACATCGCCATACCCACGTTACAACGTTCTCACGTTGAAGTTTGCACTGCCAAACATTCTCAACTTGTTATTATGCAACTAACTTTTTTCTAGATTTTTCACAGTAAGTATAAGGTGTAGCAACGAAAATCCAACGATCGGATTATAAATAAGCTGTTAGGCTATCTATGAGAAATAAATCAATATTTCGGTTACTCACGTCACGTCACGTGTCTTCATTACAACAGTTTGGGGAGAAAGTGTTCAGTACGTTTGCAGTGATATTTTCCATACTGCCATAATTATGTGTTCACTTTATCAACAACCTACGAATTATTCCAGGGGTTTGATAGTAATTCGGTTAGGACTTTGTGAACAAAATTTGAATAAAAAACTTAAGATGCCATATTCTTAAAAAGTCGAAATACTTCTTTAATATCAAATACATTGCACAACCCTAGATTTAACTAGATTTGCTATATGAACACTGACAAGCTGTTATTATATACCGTATTTTTTTTAGTCCATTTCCACTTTTTCATGTAATTTTTCATAAGTGAACAATGATCGCCTTTCTTCTTTCATTCCTTATTATGTTAAAGGGACAGGTCTTTCGGGTGGTGCCATTGCTGGAATTGTGATAGCATCAGTGTTTGCATTCATCTGCATCGGTGCATGCATTTCACTTACCTATCAGTCGTCTAAGAGTAAGGGGAAGAAATGTACATCTATACAACCAACCGTTGCGGTAATTAGCGGAGTGGATAACCCTGCCGGACCTCCCGCTTCTCAACTGGTCAGAAACAACGTTGCAGTACCACCCAGTTACAACGACGTTATTCATAACCCTATGTATTACACACAGCATGTAAATATGGGTCCAACAATGCAGATACCCTTTCCTCCTCAGCAAAACGTCGAAATGTACAATCCCCAAGAAACTCCGTCGGTTTATACAAATTCGAAATCCGACTTTCCCTATCCCGTTGAAATACCTCCCGGGGCCACCCACCCTTTACAATTACCTTCACAGCCGACTGATCATAAGGATGTATAGGCTGATTATAGTCAACGTTCATCTTTCCATTCCCTGTCAATGCAGTCCCTTCAAAATCATGTAGAATCAGAGAGAATGACCCCTGTTGATGAACCTAATTACGCGACCATTGAGGCAAACCCTTATCGACAGGACTAAAACATTATTTTGTTTAAAGGACAGTTTTATTCCTTCGTCCAAGCTCAAACTATTGTTTATGTATTTAGTAGTTTAGTATGTTACTGAAATTAGTTTGTTTTACTTATTCTCGCAAAGTTTTAGGAAAATTTTTAAATCGTAATTTGCCAATCGAAAGTACATGGACAACGTTAGTGAATGGTTCAAATGAATGATTGCTCATTATATTCGACAAAACACTAGCGTTAATGTGTAATGATGAATTTAACACTGATTTAAATTATACATTTCAGACAAGTAATTTAGCTGCGTTGAACAATACTGATACTGCATTCCTTTTGTCATATTAGAAGGTCACAAACAGAGAGGTAATGAAGAAATGATAAAGATAATTCAATGGCACAGCACATGCTGCGAGAGGATTCGAATCTTTTAACTGCACTCAGAAAGTCAGAGCTCGATCGGAATTCTATGGGTTTTCTCTCATCTGCGTCAACGTGCAGCGAAACCATAGTTGTAACACAAATGTAATATTCCCCCATTAAAATTACGTTGAACGTATAATGCTCGGACAAATGCTCGATATATGTTTATTGATAACAGGCGCATCCTGTATCACAATTAGATGGTAAGCTCGAAATCTCCTTATCAAATGATCCAACAGTCTAGAATTTACTTTTCAAGTGGCTGTATTTCACATCAAGTTAAAGTTTGCACAGTTGACATAAAGAACTCAAGACATTGAAATGAAGTGATAAAAACCCATTAAAGATTTAAATCATAAAGTAGTAATAGAACAGTAATAGTTACGTTAACATTTGTACTCATACCTCATTATTTCATCTTGATAATTAGTCTACCTCATTAGTTCATCTTCTTAGTTCACCTTGACGGCACATGAAATACAAAAAAAAAAAAAAACAGTGTTGCGTTGCGTCATTTTTTTCACTCCCTATATACTTTAGGAAACACGAGAAAGTATTCAACTGGATGAACTGAAAAGGCAAATTCAACTGCAGCTTCACATGAAAATAATTATTACTGTTTCTCTACTTATTTAAATGTTTATGTAACTTTCATGATCATTGCACGGCATGTTACCAGAATTAAGAAAACCATTGCGTTTGGTTGTCTAATGACACTGAGAAGTTACATTTGATCGCATAAAATATTCCACTATTTTGGTGGTTATATATGTGATCCGACACACCTAAGAAATTGATGTAAAGTTAGAAATAGAGTTTACTCCAATGCCTTCAACGTTTTGCAATCAAATAATCGACTGAAGTTCGGAGTACTGTGGAAATATGACAACAATATTCTTCAAAATGTTACTCGACAGTTGTCCCATTCTTTTGTACATAAACTGTTCGGCATTAATGTTCGACATAAAAGAGTGCGTTTAATGACCTATACTCGGCGTGCCATTCACAATGCTCTTTCCATTCATAAATTAAGTCTATCCTATACAAAATGAAACATAGCCTAACACAATGTATTTGCCATATGAGATAATGATGAGATTATTACCATTACTGATGGTTAACAATTGCAGATCCAAGATTTCTAGAAAGAGGGGTAAAACAAATATAATTGGTAGATACCGAAAATACTACCGATAAAATGATGCATCAGAAACCATCTGTTTGATAAAATGAAGAGAATACATTCTAAGCGGAGCATTTTAAGTTCATCCAAAGCATCATTATTAAATTTTGTTTGCAGCTTACAATCAATGCTCAAATAAAGTTCAGAGAAGATGCCTCACCTGGATCAGCCAATGTTTATGTACAGCGTATACTATTCACATGAAAGCAGTTTGGGAAAATATTTTTAACTGTCGGGGTGCCTTCAAGAAAGGTCACCTAATAAAAAGTCTGTTGGCTGATCCAGGTTTTAACATTACCTTTATCATTAAATTACCTTGTCTCTCCCTCCTTCGTATACGACTGACAAAAGCTAGAAACAAACTAATTCAAAATATCAGTATCTAAATTCTATCCCTGTCTTCAATGGGAATTTCGACTACTGTCGATCGTGTAGGTAACCTTCTTCAAGGTTGGTTTCTAGTGACCTATTGACCTATTTACTGTTTTAATGTTTAACTTGTCGATTCCTGCCGTATCATGTAATCTAGAAGGGGAAGTTATTACGTGCATAACGTACAGTATTACCAATATTCCAGACAGCCATCAAAACATTTCATGGAATCGCGGATTGAATAAACGTGAAAGGTTTATTGACATTTTAAGTCATCAAGCGTAACGCAGTAATATTTCAAGAAGACAATCTCGTGTTCGTTGCACTATTAATGACCTTTCCCAGAAAGGATCGACAAACAGCCATACATATGGGTCACGCAGACTGTCACTTTACCACGAATGTTGACAAAACCGTAAACTTTGCTCCCCTAATCAATTTTGCACAAACTGTGTGTTGGTTTCATTGCCATTTAGTTTACTTTACCATAGTCAACCTTAACGTTACAAAAATATTACTCTGGAAGAATTCTAATTTCAAACTGTCTGCTCAACTCGATAGATTGCAGTTTTTAGCATTGCGTTATAAGTGAAAGCGTATATTGTGTAGGATACCCGTAAGTAAACAAATGTCAAAATGAACCTTCGGGTATATGGTTTTCTCGCTTTGGAAATATTAAGATGCTTGTTGACGTGTTGTTATTTAGTCAATGCTCAAGGTAAGTTTTTTCCTTTTTGAATGGTATGAACTAAGAGTATTTGCAATAAGTCTAGGGAAAGACCCGTGTATGCATTCAATCGAGTTATCGTGATACTTACGTGTAAAGTAATACGCCATGTTCTTCGAATGCAATTGCTGGTAATGGATAAGGTCACTTGTACTTGATAACACATTAGCTAACACGCGACCACTAAGATCGCAGCATATTCAAACGTTACCGACTGCAAAGTCGGTTAACTAGTTGACATTGATAATCCGGACTCACTTACCAACAAAATGTATTATATTGTTAATCTACCTGTGTTGCAATTACACGGGAGTGGCGTCAACTTAACGAGACTTAAATCAAGCGATAGCAATGATAATGTCCACAGCATTACAGAATATTCAAATTATTCACTAAAGACGGCTAGAAAACAGCAAAGGGGATATAAATTGGTGTAGTTCTACAGTTAGTTAATCCTTGTAGAGAAATATACAGATAAAGCAGCGAACAAGGACAGAAAAAGTCGTTAAACAAGTTTGAATATGTAATAATAAGTTTAGTAGCCAAACCTTTTTTTTGGGGGGGGGGGAGGGGGGCAGGAGACCTCCATTTCTCCTAAATCATGATTGGGCATTATATCATCGGTATTACAGTTTCTACATGCACAGGATCAAGATTTAATTAACCTGCATTTCTTGTTAAAATGTAGAGGTTTTTGTTTACGAATCATTAATCCCAAATTATAGAAGACGGTGATGCCCGACTTGTTGGAGGATTATCCCAATACGAGGGGCGTGTTGAAGTCTTTTATGACGGCAAATGGAACACAATCTGTGATGACTCGTGGGACATACATGATGCTTCGGTAATATGTAGACAACTTGGATTCGAAGGCACTGATGCTGCGTTCGGAAATGCTTATTTCGGTCCTGGGAGAGGAGATATTTTAATGGATGAAGTAAGATGCACTGGTGATGAGTCAACGTTGCTAGATTGTCCTTCCGACGGCTTTTATATCCATAACTGTGAACACTCGGAGGATTCTGGTGTGCGATGCTTACATAACGGTAAGGATTGATTAAATAAACCAGCTTACAAAGAAGATAAACCTTAGTATTGATGCAGAAATTGTAGTTAGCTATGCATTAGTATGACAAACGGTGCTACCATAGGCGTAGGGGCCCAATTTGTTTAAGGGGGGCTGTAACGACTTGCCCGAAAAATATAACCAAAATTGTTCGCGCGCTCCGCGCGCGTTCAACATCTTAATGTGCATATCTATAGATATAGATATAGGCATGCATCGGTTATTACATCGCATGTCAATAGCATACACTCATTTTCCGTGTTATGACCCTTCCATATTTATTATAATTATTGGGGAAGTCGTTTCAATAATTATGATCATAATACTATCAGTTTAACCATTGTAAAACACATTGCAAATTATTTTTCTTTCAGTAGGTGCCCAAAATATTCTCAGCATATTGCCCGAATTTTCACAAAAATGTTTGGTTGGGGAGGCTGCAGCTCCCCCCAGCCCCCCCCCCCGCTTCCTACGCCTATGGGTGCTACAACATGTATATAGAGGCTATTCAAAACAATAGAATTAAGTACCAATATTAACACGATCCCATTATAACCAACATAGCATGTAGGAAAAGGTAATCATCCGCTTAGTTGTTGTCATGAAGAAAAGCTTAATAGGTTCAAAATTGCAGTTACATGAGTGAATATTGTGGGCAGTAAAGTTTGCTCGAAGTTAATTCATCAATGACAAATTTAACATACTAATATTTACTTGCAGTAATACGTCGCACCCTTTTTCGCTTTTCATCTACTTTGAATTAATTACATAACACTTATATTACATATATTACTGTAGAATCTATGAAATCCGTAGTTTGTTTAACAATATTTTTTAGAATCATTTCTTGGTGAAGTTCGCCTTACTGGTGGGTCGGTTGCACATGAAGGAAGAGTCGAAATCTACTACGAAAATGAATGGGGAACTATTTGTGATTCACACTGGGAGTTCCAAGAAGCTTACGTTATATGCAAGCAACTCGGTCACAATGGTGTTTACCGATATGGTCATGACCAAGCCTACTTCGGCGAAGGGTCTGGTCCAATTATGAACCACATTGATTGCAATGGAGATGAACCAAACTGGTTACAATGTAACTTTGAAGGATGGAATTCGACATTATGTGCACATAGTGACGATGCTGGGGTAATATGCTCCCATCTTGGTAAGTATTCTGATCATGCCTATCTTTCAAATGTCGGGATTTTTCGTATTTCTTGATATTTTGATTTTCTCTTTTGTGGCGATATTTCGTTATAGCATGAAAAAATTACGTTAACTCATCTGATAGGAAATATATTGACATTATCAGTTCAAGAATGAAACATCCCGATCGATAAATAGACGGATTTCATTGGTCATTTGCCACTTGAGTGGACTGAAATATGTTGACCATCTCAAACGTTTCCATGTCGGCAGGCGGTGTCATCAGTTTCTTACGTTAATTTAGTTCGAACATTAAGTATGTGATGTGTATTGCGTCGATAAAACATTTATGAGTCTAGAAATATTCGTAAAATCAAAGTAAAATAAAACAGTTAGCAAATTGCTTATCCACCAGAGAGCCTGCGTAAGAGAATATGTAAAAGTAAGTTGGCCTGACGTTTCGATCCTAGCAGGATCTTCTTCAGAGGCTAAAAAATAATAGAAATAATCGTGTTAGATCATACGGTATAGCGCTTCGTAACTTTTCACAAAACATATCAATCAGTAGAGCAAACATAAAACAGTACATTAACCACAGTATCAATGACTGTGTCCTAAAATGAATGAATAATATTTTGTTCAGCCGTTTTCTCCATTTCGGACTAGTCGATGCATTCTTGTATTAAACAGTTCAGTTACACGATAATTGCTGTATCATCATTTCAGAACCTCTTCCAACACCGTATCAAGGTAGTATACGTCTGATAGGCGGCGCATCAAATAATATAGGAAGAGTAGAGATATTTAACCAAGGAGAATGGGGAACAATCTGCGATAACGATTGGTCATACGAGGACGCTAGTGTGATCTGTCGTCAATTAGGGTTCGGTGGCGTCGACACATTTTTAGGGGGAGCAACGTATGGCGAGGGATCGGGACCGATAATGGGACAACTAGGATGCATGGGTAACGAGTGGTTTTGGCAGGATTGTACATATACAGACTGGGATACACCATATTGTGGCCATGCAGAAGACGTTGCTGTTCTTTGCTCTACTGCAGGTATATATTAATTTCACATTTTTTAAAGTTTCGAAACTGCTGACTTTTTTTGGGTTAACTTCCATTCTATAGTTTTTAGTATTTAATTTGTAACTACTTTATTAATCAAACACGACTAGGTACGTTATAAGGTAGACACTCAATGACAACAATGAATGAATGAAACTAAGAAACGTAAGTGAACTCTGACTAGTCGTTAACGTACTGTATATTTCATCAAAATGTAATCTCTTTACAAAATGTCTTACTTCGTCATATGCCTTCTGGACTTTGCAGGACTGCGAAGTTGATAAAACCAAATTCCTTTATATTCGTTTCATTGATATCTTTTCAAAAGTTCGAAATATGTCCAGAAGTTAGAGATCAACTTCTCTAACGGGATTCTTTTTCATGATATTAGGTCATATTAGCTTCATGCATTTAGAAAAAAAAAAATTCAGGTAATAGACCAAAATGCAACTGACCAACAAAAAAAAATGATAATATCGCAGCAATCTATTTCAAAATCGAATTATCCAAAAGAAAATACAAAAACTTATTCTCAAAACATGTCATGTTAACCATTATAGTCCTGTTTGGAAATGTATCGATGTCTTTATTGGTATCATTTAACATGACTTGCGTGACACCTACACAGGAACAGTTGTTACATTAAAGTTTAAACGCAATCAATTTCTTCATATAGATTTATGTAGATTTCTCGTTATTTCCGGGGAAATGGTTGGTACTTTCAAAACGAAATTTTGCTCTATAATAATCTGTATTTTACACAGTGTAGGGATACACAGACGCACTGTGTTAATGTATGCTTTACCACTTCTTGCTTTCGTCAGGTGGGACTCCCGTCGAGGGTAGTGTTCGTCTTGCTGGAGATGATTCTGAGCACTCAGGACGTGTAGAGGTCTACCATGATGATGAATGGGGCACCATTTGTGATAATGGTTGGAGTCTTACGGAAACGAACGTCATTTGTAAACAGCTGGGGTATCCCGGGGCTATCGGTTACGAGACAGGTGCTCATTTTGGCAGTGGTTCTGGTCCTGTTTTCCTTGATCAAGTGACATGTGATGGATCGGAGCATTTTATAACAGAATGTGATCATAATGGTTGGTATACTCATATATGTAGCCACGAGGAAGATGTTGGTGTCCGATGCCAAATACCAGGTTCGTTTAAGAGTTCCTTGTTTATCTAGGTATCCTTTCAGATGATTTCTTTCCTGCTAATATCATTATTATATTTACATTACACAATAATGGTAGTTTGAAGCAGTGTAATATTTACACGTGTCACAAATCACGTGGAACCGAAGATTTTGCATTCATAAATTCCTATTTTAGGTTTTCAAATTCTTATAAACATAAATTGACATTTTGACAATATATGAGCGAGAAACTACCTTATAGGGCTGTTGTAAAACATCCATAACATGTTCTGGCCTGTTAACGAGCAAAAAACTGATTGGATCTCTGCTTAGCATATATATGACAAGAACTTCATATAGAAAACTCAATTATGTCCTTAATTATATGTCAATATGGTAAGTACGGCAAAGCAATACTAAAGATAGGTTGCAAAATTAAATGGAATCACCGTTTCGTCATCATTTCGTTTCATAATTAATTTATGCACATTGTAAGGAAGTCTGCAAGATATTAATTTTATTTTAGTAACGTAGTTTTTTTTTTACATATTCAACGATTATGAAATTGTCATTTCGTCACTTTAAACTATAGGAACATATTACCCGCGTCTGGTTGATGGCAACAGTTGGTACGAGGGGCGAGTGGAAGTTTGGGATGGCGTTCGCTGGGAAAGATTTTGCTCCGACAATTTTTATGAGGACGAAGCGAGGACTGTCTGTCAGCAACTCGGGTACCTGGATAATGTGACAATCCTTCCAGGGGACCAATTTGGAGTTGGTTACGCGCCACCGTCAGATGTAGGATTCCACTGCGGTTCTAATGACAACCAACTCGCTTACTGCTATATATTTGCCATAAAGGGTACCAGCTATTGTGGGAGTGTTGCCGTACGGTGCAAGCAGCCCGAGGACGGCAGTGAGGACGGCAGTGAGTATTAAGAACGACAATGATCATACTATGTGGAAATTATGTGTGCAGGTTTATAAAGACTGTGATAATTGGGGTTTTTAGTTTGGTCAACAAGTTTGTTTGCAACCTTCGCATCGATTTCGCCGTTACGCAAACCATCGCTGGCGTTCATACAACAAACCATAGAACGATCATTTCCTCATGTAAATTTAGCCAATGCTGATATCTGCTAAAAGATGGTACCCTAATCAGTGAACTACACATGCCCGAGGATATTTCCAAACGGGTAAAATAGTACTCTTTCCGAGAAAAATATCGATGTAGCGAACAAATAAAACACAAAAAATAACAAATATAAATCTTTATATTTTGTCTAGTAATTTGGACACACTCAACAAACACGCTCTTGGGAGGACCGATTCGCGTGTACATTTGACTTTAACTGTCATAATTCAAATTTTCCTTAAATCGGATTGATCTTCATTTTATTCGGGGGTGGGGGGGGGGGG
>KN892498.1:1635-18714 GCA_000934455.1 Apostichopus parvimensis
AATTTTGCTGGGATACGAACATGTAAAAATTGTGTGATTGCATTATGAATTACCCAGAGACTCAGCAGGCCGAGTAAAATCGTGAGTAATCGTGAGGCATGAATAAAATCACCATACTACTGTACATTAGAATACTTGCAGCTTATCGCAAACACAAAATAATTTGAATTGAAATTAAAATAAAATTAAATATTAAATAAATATTGATAAAAAAAAAAGAGAAAATTGCACAAATCATACTAATTTCATCAATTCTTGGCTTAATAAAAAAAAGAAAGAAGATGCATCCAATCTTTATAAATATGGAATGAATGGGAAATGAGAATATATATAGATTTCTGTTGAATTAAATGGAATACATGCTGATATGAATTACGACCTTTCGCGGTCCGCGGTTTAAAACTTTCTCAAATGGAGCCTTGTGTTCACATTCCACCTACCCTGATTCTTGAGTACTTTTGTATTTAAATTATTTTATTTACTTCCTGAAAACTTGCAATTATTAGTAGTACTTCACAAGAAATTTAATATGATTTATCTGACAGGAGATAAGAAATAATAAAACCATGACAAGGATTTGTGCCCTCAAAATTGCTCTAAAAAAAATAATAAATAAAAAAAATAATAATAAAAATGAAACAAAATACAATTGGAACTAGAATTAAGGAAATATTTAAATAATGCTGTTATTTCATGGCATCTCAAAAATGATGAAAATGTCCTGCTGACATGTCTAGGGCTGTGCTGATTCATGTGGGGTACCCGTTGCCCAGATTGGGTGAAATAGTAAGTAATTTTAGATTATGAGTCACGGTGTGATTCAACTGCTGAGGATAAGTCCTCTTGGAACGGCAAATCAAATACATCATCATCTTGACATGGATTATCTTATAGATTATCCTTTCGAAATGGCAGACAATAGATTATCAAAAGATTAAAACTAGAGGGATCAAGAAAGGGTCGCTAATGGTCATCCTTTTCTAGTTGTTCGTTGCCAACTCGACAACCTATATTTCCTCGCAGAAACATTTTAATTTGAAACCACCTCGGAATATTAAGGAATAATTTGAAGATTCTGACTCTCGCAGAGAGTTTCAAGTTTCATCCAACTTTAAAACTCTAGATTAAAAGTAGCAAAAACATTTTCAATGACAACAATTTGCACAGTTGTCTAGGCGAATTAAAAATCCATTTCATTATGAATAGCTTCAAAATATTTATTTCCCTTCACACAAGTTGTTTGTTGTTTATGTGAAATCTCCTTCTACATTTAGTTTTTTTGCCGAAAATAATAGAAAAAAAAAGGAAATTTAGACCTAGATTATAACATACTTTAGGTATTCGACTCTACAAGTATCCATAATACATTCGACATTTGCCTCAATAATTAATGACCACAACCTGGGTAAACTAAGACTATAATCTGTTGCGGCATTATCTCACTTCAATACACACATGAGTAGAAACATCAATGCCTTGGCTCAGCAACTAAAAGGACTTTGTGGTAATAATCCGGTGCCTTGCATTTGCATATGGTTTTTAACAGGAGTAGAGCATTAGTTTAAAACACAACTTATATCGCTGGAATTCTACCAAACTTTAAATAAATAATAACACAAGATTGTATCTGAACTCACAACCTATGGTGCAAACATCGCAGCCTGCTGTGCAAAGATGTATTTATGAACACACAAAACATGAAATCATTTTTTTGATAAAACCCATATACAGACAAACGAGCCACCCCCCGCCCCCACCCCTACACAACAGGGCCTACAAGACAATGGACGGGATCTCAAGAGAATTATAAAATCTCCATAGCAACATGAACACAAAAGTTGCTTAGTACATTAAAAAAAAAATTCGCAATATTTATAACTGTGTGCCCTGCAGGAATTTCTGTGTATACTGCATAGCAAAAAACTGTAATTTTGACTTTACTGTGGAAGAATACAGGCCAATATTGTGTACATGTACATTCTAATATTATTTGAATTTCAAGCTCTATCTAAAACAAAACAAAAGAACTTCTGAAAAGATTAAAGATTAATGGGGGATGTTGGATTTTTTTGAGACCATGGACATGTATGTAAGCTGTACAGCTTACTCAGACCTGGGCATGATAAAGAGCTGTGCCCAGTTAAAATATTAACAATGGCATCTGCCGACACTGGTTATAATTGTAAATCCAGGGTACAACCAGGCTATGCAAATGACATTGATATGTGTAAGCTGTACAGCCTACTCGGACCTGTGCATGGTACAGAAGGACCTGACTGAAGCATGACTCTCCAGCAGTTCTGTAGAGATTGGTGTCTTTTTGGCATGTCGCCATCATTAATTACTTACATGCATAACGAGATTCTTCAATGATCATACTTTTATCATTATATTCTTATAATATATTCTTATAATTTCATATGGTTATTATGGGTGACCTATGCACCATTTTTTAAATCATATGCAATTGTAACATTAACCTGCAGAGGTTGAAGAAAAAATATTTCTGAATGATTTCTCAAACTTATAAATTGCACTTTGATATCAGCAAGTCGTTGACTGACCCAAGAGTGAATGTGAAAACACGCAACTTTTGTATTAATTAATTTTATGGCAATAAAAAGTGCAAATTACAACCAGCTGACAGTTGTAGCTATTTGTCAAAGTTGTATTCTCTGCAGGCTTGGGGAAGTTTCTGGTCACTACTCATTCTGAATAGTAAATTCCAGAGATGAAGTAAGCAGAGAACCTACCAACCATTATAACCATACGTAGACGGTTGTTCCTATACCGTACTGCTGAATTCTCGATCGTCGTACAAATCAAAAGTGATATTTTGATTGGTTAACTTGCAAACGACGGTGGACAAAGATTCTTTCGGCTACCTCACCTTCTCTTTCACCCTCGAGCAAAGGAACTGTGACCAATTTCATCGCTAATTGCAAACATTTCAAACCATGCACGGTACCGGTCGGTTTTTACGGTTAAATATTCATGCCGCTTATTTCAACTGTGGATAAAACAACAACTAAAGATACATCAAATCCTACGTCAAATCAAAATATATCGTAAGTGGAGACCTTTTTCTTAATAATCCCCAAGGGAAGTTTGGTTTATCTGAGACTGGTGATAGCGCCCTCTGTTGGCGAAATCGTCGTTATCCTCCGTCAGTTGCTCTGTGGTGTAGTTGGGCGCTACACTCTGCGAGTTGACCACCATCTCGGATTTAGGTGGAGGACCTCTGCAGAGACGGAGAATAACAAAACAAATAAAATGGAGGAACATTCAGTCATTACAGTGAGAGGAAAGGGATGGGATGGATGTGGGGGGGGGGGAAGGGGTTTGGGAAACAGAAAATTACAAACGAATAAAATAGAGGAATATTCAGTCATTATAGTGAGAGGAAAGGGATGTGGTGGATGGGGGGGGGGGGGGGGGGGGCTTTGGGAGAGTAGGTGGAACATTATGATCAAAATAGAGGAATATTCAGTCATTATAGTGAGAGGAAAGGGATGTGGTGGATGGGGGGGGGGGAGGGAAGGGCTTTGGGAGAGTAGGTGGAACATTATGATCAATTTAATGTAATGGACTATCCAATTAATAATGATGAGCTCGGTAATTTTCTCAAGAAGGTTTAAGGTAGTACAATAAAATAAGCAACTAATTAACCTCCAGACCTTTAGATGAATGGGGTAGGGGTGAAACAGGATGCTGGTGGGAGTGGGTAGGGTTAGTTGTAATTAGTATAGTCAATATCTCATTTTCTTTTGTTGGGGGGGGGGGGTTGGGGGAAGGTACCCTAGACCCGCTATAACCTCTAGGTCGTGCCACTGTTGAATAACTGCTTGCAATGGTACAGATTAATCTGCTTGATTACAATGGGAAGAAGTGACACAGAAATGACGGTTGACAATAAAGTACTTTAAAAAAATTCATTATGATTCCCTCCAAGTTTAGCTCAAATTGTGTGAAATGGTTTGAATGAGGTCATTCTCTATACGAGATCAGACTCGCCCAATTACGGGCAGACATTGAGAAGTGTTAGTTCACACCCGTCCCCACTTGTAACTGCTATGGCCCAAATGCCATCTCCTCCAAAAACCATTCCAATTGGCTGTTAAAATAACTTAAATTGGACTTACAAGGGACATCAACATACCTTCAAAATTAAGCATATCTAAATATTGTTAAACATTTCAAAACCACTTCCCTGGACTTCCCTCTGTCGGCTCTGTAGAAAATGTTATTGGAATTTGAATATAATATTTTTTAATATAATTTATATTTTTTTTCTAGCACTCTCGAGCATATTTGCGGGCAAATCCTTGTAGCCTTAATTAATATTTTAAAAATAACAAATTAACAACAACCAGAATGTAAATTTTGATTTCAATAATATATTATATTTCATCTTTCATTAAAATTCATTCATCAAAAGAGCATGTAGATAATTAGTTTATCATCATATTCAAAGAAAGTGTCATTTATTGACCTTTGACATACCACATTTTACACCTAATAACGGATTGACTTTGCTGGAGAGATTTTTGTACATGACTCCAAAAATCCTCCAGATAATTGTGACCAAGTAAACCAGGTAGAAATATCGTAAATAAATGTTGATTTTTCACATATCAAACTACTGAAAATATGATTCGCTTCTGTATTGAGGTTTTTTTTACACTGCAGAGTCAGTCCTTCATGAAGACGAAAAATCCTTTAGGCACAGTGTCTAAAGTATGACCCTGGGGGCTGCAGCATTTACTGCAGCCTGGCTGCAGCATTTACTGAAGCCAGGCTGCAGCATCACCGCAGCCTGGCTGCAGCATCCCCGCAGCCAGGCTGCAGTATCCCATCCAGGCTGCAGCATCACCGCAGCCAGGCTGCAGCACCACTACAGCCAGGCTGCAGTGATGCTGCAGCCAGGCTGCACACAATGGACACTGTAGGTCGGTAGAGATAATTATCTCTATCGTTTGATATTGATTCAGCCTTTCAGGAGGTGATTTTTGCAAGCTGCTTACAACAGCAGTACAGTACAGTACATCTTGACAAGGTGCCTAGTTTGATAGTTGGACTATACAAATGGAACGAAACTTAGTAATGAGAACACAATGAGGTCTGAAAGGAATCGTAACTAATCAGAGATCAACTCTTACACTCTGACATTTAACTGATTTCATCACGACTTACCTAACAAATATACTGTAAACATAGACGTTAAACAAGTACCTCTCCTCTACCTGTCCCCCTCCCACCCCCATCCCTTCCTGTCATCCCCTGTCTGATAGTCTCATAATTTCATATACCTGCAGGATTACTGCAAGTTGATCTAAAAGCTACCTCAAGTTGTTTTACTAGTCTTTAGTGGATGAATGGATACCTCTCTGTCTCCTCCTCCTCCCCTAGCTATTTAGCTACCTACCCCCCTTACTCCCCTTCCCTTTAAACTTTAGAATCCAATTTTTTTTAGAGATTTTGGCATACCTCTATTAAAGCTGTTTGCACACAAACAAAAAAAAACCTTCAAATATCTCTCTAGTCTTACTGGAAGTTGTCAGTAAACTACAACTTAAAGACAAGTTTATAACATAATTCCAGATGTCTTAGCCTCTTCAATACATCAAAAAGTAACATAATTATGTAGCAATGACAAGGTGTTAACTGTTTACTGTAGCTTTTAGCTTGAACGTGGATGACCATTACTGAACTATCTGGCATATTTGGGTCAATCTTTAATAAAAGAATTATGGCCATGTGGTGTTTATCTTTCTCCATACGAGATACAGATAATGCAGCGCAGAATAACCTGTTCATCATTTTTGTCTGTAAAGGATCACGTTTGGCTAAAAGTTTGATTTTCGTCGTCGACCGTTGAAAAAAAATTACTGCTATCAGTGCAGGTTGTAATTCTATAACACATTCAAGAAATGACTCATTAAACATCCAAACATAGCAATTAAAAGTGACTGGACTATGAAGTCTAAGACACAGACTACTTACTAGTCAAACATACACCTGTTAGGTCATTCCCTCAGATGCGACACAAAACTCAAATGGGAAAACCTCAAATGACAGGATTACAATGTTATTAACATTATGTCAAGAACAATGGTGTTGAATGTCCTCCAAAGGGGGTGTTCTGTCATTCATGTTTTGGTTGAGCTATTATAATTTATATACCAATGGATTTAACATCTAGGCCCGCACTGAGGACCCCACGTAATCCTGGACTATACCAAGACTAAAATACTTCCCTGGAGTCGTCCAATTACAACTGAAATATTTTATCTTGGTGCAAATTTCTTAAAGGTCTACTGACCACTGTGAACAACATTGTCCTTATCACTCTAATCTATAGGCATTAGAAATCATGAAAATAGCTGCAACTACCACCAAAATCCATCAAAGATTGACCATTTTACAAGTCTTACCCTAATTCTAGTTTTAATTATCTATGAATAAACGTTACCTAATTATGCACATTGGATGATGTAATGGGAGTGACTGCCTAATATTCTGTTATGTTATTCCTCTGTGTTTACAAACTTCGTTTCTAGGACACTGAACACAGGTTTGTGGCCTAAGGCGATTTCTTAAATTAGTTTATGGTCTTCTTTGAAAAGATGTACATCACATTATTCAAATAATATATGTTGGCTTATAATTAGGGGTTAACGTATTAAGGCCTAAAGTAAGGACTTTTTGATGAGCCCAAAACTCCACATCATTGTTTGGGGCTAACGTCATCATTAGGGGTTAATGTATTAAGGCCCTAAAGTCAGGAATTTTGATGACACGTACAACACTCCATGTCATAGTTTGCACATATTTAGTGAGTGTCCCAAATTTATCAAAACTTCAAATGTGTATATCTTGGAAACGACAAGAGCCTTTCGAAAAATTTCAACAGATTTTGAATGAGATTGCCACGCACAAACCAATGTACTGAATATGGGGGCAAATTGGCTAGGTGTACGTAGTACTTCCATAAGACTGAATTTTAAGGCCATAGAAAGTTTGAAGAATACTGGAATTCATATCCACAACACATTACTCTGGCTTCATCATTCCAGATTCAATCAAAACTTCTTCCTTACATCAAAAACTCCTTCATTATCCTTTATCTTCGATAATATCAAACCTACAGAGTTTAAAAAAAAATATATCAAAAAGACATTGACAGATATTTGAAAACTAACTAAATAATATATCAGTGACAACATATATATATTTGGAAACATAACAACAGCATTAACTGACGGCTAACTTACCACAAAAATAACACAAAATTTCACCAATTTTGGTAAAATAAAATAAAATAAAATGAAACAATGAAGTCCTACTATCAAAGTGATTAAAGTCTAATGATATGTGCAGCTAGCCTTTTGTTTCTATCAGACCCTTTGAAGTGGCATTATTCAAATAATATATATTCTTCGCGGATGGCCTACCCGGGTAGATCGTTAGGCAGGAAAGGCCTTTACAAAGTGCAGACTACTAAACCATACGCAAAGGTAACTCACTTGAACAGACAGGAATGATTAAAAAATACCATTAAATAATTTTAATAAAATATCAATACTAATAATACAAATAAGACAATGTCAAACATTTTTTATAGGGAAGACCTCAATGGATGCATCCAGAAAATTATTTCTTCAAATTATGAATAAATTATGAATAAATTATAAATAAATTGCACATTTCATCAGTTTCTTCTTTTAATATCAAGAGACTATAAAATCGAAGATGGCAGGAATTGAAAGAAAAAAAATGTAAAAATGGAAGTAATAGATTATAACTCTAGTTGATCAAAAAGAACCTCATTTAAATGAATATATACACAATTTCAGTCATTTTAAAAGTAGCATTACACGACTGGCTGAAACAATGAAGGTTTATTCATTACATACTGTACTATGAAATCATATATTCTACAATTTCATATCATTTTGAAATTTTGTAACAAACTGTGAAGTTTCGGGGCACTTTACATTGCCGAGTAAGGAATTGGGGCAAGAGGCACATTTAATCTAAACTTGGCAAACGTTTGACAAATATCCTCATTTAAATCGTAGGATTTTAAATTGACCAAGACAGGTCTAGCTGGGTCAACTTCTCCCAACAAGCCACTCTCAATATAGGGTTGGGTCAACCTCTCAAATACAGGACTGGACCAACCTACTCCAAAATACCCCTTCCAAGAACCAAGAAACAGCTAACAAATCCTACCTTCCCCGCCCCCACCCCCCACAAAAAATATCCCCTAAAAATAGGGCTGACTCATCTTCTCCCAATAATCCACTTCCAATAGAGAGTTGGATGACCCCCCCCCCCCCCCCCCCAAAAAAAGGCTGCATCATCCTCTCAAAAATACACCACTGGCCAAGTATTGAAAATAGATGGCAGTATTTCAAAACAGTATTTAACTTCCCATCTGACTGACTCAGTAATACTGGTGCATATTGCATTGTAACTGAAAAAAACTTGACAAAGGTTTCGTGTGATCAAAAACTCTGGAATCAGCTGCTTTCTTTACTTTCGAGAGTTCAAGTGCAAATGGCAACAATTTTAGCCATGTTTCTGCCTTCTTTATTTTGGAGAGTGTAACTGCAAATGGCGACATTTTTAGCCTTGATTCTTAGAATGAAAAGTCTGCTAATCTGGATCTATACAGCTGCTATGACAGTTTGGTAAGAAAAAAAAGCTTCTACTTTGATAATTTTGGATTCTGTGACATTATACTCAATGGAATGTTATTTGACGGCGACTTGCCTGCGTCTCTGTCAACACCTCCTCCCCTCTCCCTTTCCCCATTTCAAGAAATATGAAAATGATTCCCTTGTATTAACAATATTTTTCAAGGTATAGAGAAATAGAACTATCTAATTGAGATATATATGTACTTACAACTTCTGTCCATGAGAGGAATTTTAAAAGCACAAACACACAAGAAATAAATATAATGCTCAAGTAGACTAACACAGAGATACTGACCAAAAAAATATTCTATGATTGTCTCTAAATGATGAGCTCAAGCAATGAATACTTCCAATTTTCAGGTGAAAAAGTTGTGACAAACATTTCATATTTGTGATTGAAGCCACGTACAACCATATCAAAGTTAAAATGTAAAAGTCAAATCTTTGGAATGTGGATACTGAGGAGATTTGCTTTATAAAGATTACCCTTTTTGGCAAATGCCGTTATAAAAATTCTCCGTGCTTAAGAAACATTAATCACAATATCAAGAATTTCTTAAAGCAGTTTGGATTCATAATTTTTTTGTGACAATTTTGTTTTCACTAGTGTCCTCCGTGTTTTGTTTTCACTAGTGTCCTCCGTGTTGAGGTATCGTTCCACCGCCACCCTTATTGTGACACCAACGAACGATTCTTCGCTCACGTCAAGATATTAGGAATAGACAAATAAAAGTGTACTTACTAAAAAAAAAAATACAAAAAAAAATTTCATCTTTGGAATCGTTACAAAATGACTCCTTGGCCCAACAAAAGGTGACCTGTCACGTGACAGTCAAAATAATTCACATCTCGGAAGGCAAAACCTACTAAAGCCTGTCCTAAATATGGAAGGACGATTCGAATGTTCGGCCCGAAAAACCTCGATCAAAACTTCAGGTTAGCCTGATGTTTGGGATTGTTTCTGCCTTTCAAGGGACTAAAAATGATGACATAAAAAAAAGCTAGGAATTCTAAAATGGAGACAAAGTTTCAAAGTTAACAATAAACTTTTAAGCTTTTTTGTTCTTTATCTTCTTCTTTTTCTTGTCATTGACAGTTTTGGATTCATAATTTTGTGACGATTTTGTGCTCAATGGGGTACTTGGTGAACAAGGTAAAATATCAATTTTTAAATTTTCAGTTGGGTTCTATGAAGATTTAAAAGCTTACTGTTTTGCTTTTAGTCCTTTAGGTACCTTTTGTGTTGGCTATAGGTAAAAACATTTATGCTGATCAAACACACCGGTAGGCAGGCTCAAGATATTGTTTACGACTGTCCTTCAAAGGCTTTAACAAAAAAAATACCTCTGAAATATTAAATAGAATGTAAAACGTACGTCACAGAGACTTTGTGTACTTGGAAAAGAAAGTTGACATATTTGTAGGGTTTTTTCCCTTCTTCAAACTGCGATAACTACATATAAAACACTTGTAAACAGAAAATAACCCACGAAATTGTGACGAAAAATCCACTGAAAATCCACATTTTATACAATAACTCCTCTCTGCTACTGAGAAAGGTTTGTGGTTATTTTTTCTTTAAATGACAGTATACTACCATGACATTATTAAAGACTTAAAGGCATTGAAGACTCGCCCACAAAGAAACGTCTGATGCCGGTAATCTGACCTAGTTTCGAATGAGGTGTAACAGAAGTGTTAGACACCACCATCGATCCCAGAAAATACACACACAGCTTGCTACCGTCGGTAATTAGACACTAGTGTATAGTCAATACATACAGCTACGGTCAATACCCATAACACAGTGAACATAGCAGCGATGGACATCTCAGGTCTAGATAAAAGATAACAAGGTATCACGTTTCATTACTGTCTGCATTTTGTAGTGACAAGAAGAAAACTTCACTTGCAAGCAACGAAAAGTTAACTTTTTCAGATGGCGGCACGCGGTTTGGGGTGAGTCTTCAATGCATTTAATGCACAGACTAATAATAGCATCATGGATATGGGTGATTCCAATATTAATGAAGGGGGCAACTCTGTTATCAATGCTACATTGTCAGTCAAGGTTACTTCTTTGTTACTATTTACTATTTTACCAGTTAACAACAAGTACCAGGCAAAACAAAAAGTAAATTTTAAAGCAAAATGCATATAAATTAAGATAAAAAAAATTGAATACTTCAGGCTACAAAGGCTAATAAATTCCATCAAAACTGCTAATTGTTTATAAATACAAAATACACTGTCAGGACAAAGTTGTAATGGTCGTCTGTCAGATCACTAATTGTTTACATCAAATTCGGGTTCATTGTAACTAAATACCCTAAAACAGGTAAAATGATAAATTGGTATCAACCCCCCCCCAAAAAAAAATTCTATTCACCATACCTACATATCTCACACACAGTGTACATATTGGTAATCTATTCACCAACCCTACACATCTCTCCTACAGTGTACATATTGCTTTTCTATTCACTAAACCTACACATCTCTCCTACAGTGTACATTGCTGTTATATTCATCAAACCTACACATCTCTCCTACAGTGTACATTGCTGTTATATTCACCAAACCTACACATCTCTCCTACAGTGTACATATTGGTGTTCTATTCACCAAACCTACACATCTCTCCTACAGTGTACATATTGGTGTTCTATTCACCAAACCTACACATCTCTCATACAGTGTACATACTGGTATTCTATTCACCAAACCTACACATCTCTCATACAGCATACATACTGCTGTTCTAATCACCAAACCTACACATCTCTCCTACATTGTACATACTGCTGTTCTATTCACCAAACCTACACATCTCTCCTACAGTGTACATATTAGTCATTCATTACTAGTTTGCTACATTTTTTCAGACGACCAAAATTTGCAAAAATTCGCAAAACCAAACAGTAAGACCAGGTCATGCTTTGGACAATCCACAAAAAAAATTCCTCAATCCAAAACCTGACTGTTGATTCTGTAATTCCCAGTGACATCAAAAATGGACCTGTGGAACGACCCTCATTCATGGAGCTAAAAATCATAATCAAAACAAGATTTAAAACTTCATAGTTGAAACTTACTCCAATGCATTCAAAATCATATTCACACAACGTGATGGTTTCTTTAAAAACCTGAACATTTTACACCAGCATCACCAAAAATGAAACAGATGGGTATAAATGCGACCCCTCCCCCACCTCCCCCCACCTCCACAACAGTATCACAGTCGTGAGCTGTTGTAACAGATTCACAGTACAAACTACTGTTATATCCCACATTGATATTTTAGTTTTTTTTGTAAGAATTTTGTTACCAACAGGTTAATAACAAGACTACTGTTCCTCACGAAATTTCGTCGCAGGAAATATATATTTGAGAGAATTCACGAAGCAAAGAAGGCAAACGGGAAGAATTCGTTTTGGAATGCGCGGGATAATCTTCTTTGTGAATTCCCTTAATCCTCTGGATCGTCTCCTTGGAACATGTCGCCTCCGTTCACCAGCGAGTAGTGGTGGAACCGTTTTCTCTCTGAGTAATCTGAGTTGTCAGCGGTTACTTTGGTCTGTTCCATTCCCATGGAGGGGTTAATAGGATTTAGTACCACCTGATTTCTCAAGAGCGGACCATTTCTGGGATGAATGGGGGCAAATTAATAGAATAATCAGCCTTGAGTTTTATTTTATTATTATTTTTTTTTTAAACATTTTTTTTTTTCCTTCGGAAAATGTGAAAATTTTCTCGGCTTGATGGGTCATGATATCTCTATCCTGTCAGGTCAAACAAACGAGTTGATTCTCTTGGGGTAGGCCACTGCAAGCCTTTTGTCATGCAAATTCGATAAACTTGTATTAGAAAATGATGGATAATATTGTGGTACTTTTATTCTCTGTATTATTATACAAACTTTCATCAATTTTTCATATCATTTCTTGCAATGATGTTTTACCACAATTCTTTATTTTTTCCTTGTTAAAACATGTTTTTTTATTTCTTTTATTTAGGTTTGCATAAGTTCTATGTTTAACGTTGTTCAAAGGCACGGCTATGTCGAAAACACAGACATTAAACTATTTTCAGTTTGACGATTTCCAAGAATATTCTTTGGGGTCATATAAAATTTCTAATTGACAGGATAAGATCATCATGCCCACACAAGTAGCTGATATTTGATTTAAAATAGTAACTTTGGAAAATGAAGCAATAATTATCTGATCAGATGAAATGGGAAGATTAATTGATCTACATGAAACTAAATGTTTGAAAAAATATTTAAATTGAAGAAAGATATGGATAAATTTAGGGAATCATGCAAGTAGTGAAGAAACAAGGCAATGATTTTTGTCTTTGCTGAAGTGACGGATGCAGAGAGAGAAATTCGGCCCGACACCATTACCTGCTGGTGAATGCGATAAAACTGTTGAATATTCATGCCTGTCCTGTATGTTGTTGAGAATTCATGCTGTAACCTCTGATCTGGAGGTTGTTGAATATTCATGCCCAATTTGTAACCTCCATCAAGTTGGAAAAATTGTTTATGAACTTTACTTCTTGTCATGCTTCAAAAGCACTTTTACTGACAGTATGATCAATATGAGCAAGAATAGATGAGGAACTGTTCATACTGCCAGTACGAGTTCTTTGAAGCATGATATGAAAGTACAGTATAGAGTGGTATTAGCACTGGTAACCTTTTATCTGCCATCAGGCTGTTGAATATTCATATATCATTCTGTAACCGCTTATCAGGATATTTTTTACAGCTTTTGTGCCGGTGATAAGAAAGTTGTGATATGGCAAAAGATGATGAGAGGATTTTACAAATTTGGTAAGAGATTATATACCAATATGGTAAAACTAACAATATATGGTACAAATAGGATAGTCATAAATATTCATGCGAACAGAAATCAGTTTGAGAGTGGCGAGATGGTAGAGTAAAATAGTGAACGAATTTATTAAGAATGCTGAGAAGATATTTGCCAAGAACTGATGAGATTTTAAATGTGAAAATAGTTTCACAGCGATTGTATGTAGGCCGTGTTGTGGTATGGCACTTATTCTCTTCCATATGGCCCTGATGGTGTTCTTTAAGATTAATTACATTTGAGAATGACCCCCTCAGTTTAATACAAATGGCTCATATTATCCGCACAAAGAAGAACATTTCCTATGGATATTTCCATGAGAGGGTGTGCATAATTTCCTATGGATATTTCCATGATAGGGTGTGGATAATTTCCTATGGATATTTCCATGAGATGGTGTGCATAATTTCCTATGGATATTTCCATGAGAGGGTGTGCATAATTTCCTATGGATATTTCCAAGATAGGGTGTGCATAATTTCCAATGGATATTTCCATGAGAGGGTGTGGATAATTTCCTATGGATATTTCCAAGAGAGGGTGTGGATAATTCCTATGGATATTTCCAAGAGAGGGTGTGGATAATTTCCTATGGATATTTCCAAGAGAAGGTGTGGATAATTGGGTGCAGCAAATATTTTTTTGTTGACGTTTCAAGGCTAGGACTCTTTCGAGCATATGATACATTTAAGTAGGTCAAATAAACCTTTGTTAATATCGCACGTAGCAGAGACATCTCAAGTGAAAACTCGATGTTTCTAGTACCCCAATGGAAACAGTTTTCATACAGGTCAAGCCTACAAGGGAACTCAGACTATGAGACAAATGTCGGAAGCAGATGGTTTGCTTTGGCACCTGTTCTCTTGTTTATGTGAGATATTAGCACTTGTTTGTTTGTTATATTAAATATCATAGTGGATGCTTAAAAGTCAGAGCAACTCATAAAACCATTGTTTGTAGACAAAAACGTCACCACTTTTCTGATCTCTTATCCCGCACACAGAGATGCTCAGCCTTGCTACCTTTGCTAAAGTTGTTATTACTATACTAACTGTGTGTCTAATTGTGCCTTTTGGGTCAAGAAAAATGCAAAACTTTATCAACATCACAGCAATAATTGCTCAAGTGAATTTGGTGACAATTCAAAAATTATTGTAAAAAGAAAAATCGGCTACTTTCTGGCAGCTTTTTAAGAGGATCTTAGCCACGCAATTTGAGATAAGAACAATTCCTATATTCTACTAAATTAATGAGTGTTTTAACTATTAAAGAACTAAATGTCACAAGAGTTTAAATAATTGTACTGCTGGCTTTTCAACCATGTGAATAACACTAATCTGAAGAAATGCCTGCTCAAAAGAATGTTTAAGAACTGGGGGGGGGGGGGGAATCATGATTTTAATACCAATATGTGAACCTTAAATTGGTGAAAACCCACGGAAAGTATCCCTCACTTTGATCAATTGTAAGCATATTTGGAGCAATGCTTGGAAAAGTTTGATCGAATATCTGCTGACCGAACTCAAGATGCTGCGAGTCTTTGCTCCGTTGTTAAATTTTATGTTTAACAAATGAAGAAGACATTTATGATCGATGATGATAAGCTGAGATCATGAATCATGATTCAAAGATGACAAAACTGTGACAGGTGTGACATGTAAGAGGAACAGTGACAGCCTGGTCCCAAGAGACTACTTTGTGACGTGACACCCCTAGTCCTGCTTCCCTTTTTATTTATTAATGCGATCATGAATCATGATTCAAAGATGACAGAACTGTGACAGATGTGACATGTAAGACAAACAGTGACAGCCTGGTCCCAAGAGACTACTTTGTGACGTGACACCCCTAGTCCTGCTTCCCTTTTTATTTATTAATGCGATCATGAATCATGATTCAAAGATGACAAAACTGTGACAGGTGTGACATGTAAGACAAACAGTGACAGCCTGGTCCAAGAGAATACTTCTTGACGTGACACCCCCCAGTCGTTGTTCCATTTTTTTTATTAATGCGATCGGATAAGAACATCTTACAGCAATGACGGGTTCTTGCTTGATTTATCCAAATTTCATTCCCAATAGTGTTTATTTATTACGTAAACAGTGGAAATCTTTCAAATTCTCCAGTTTTTAACTTCTTTATTTTTATAAGTGATAAGTTTTCATTTTGAATAGGTGTCTGAGTTTGAGAATATATTAGGAACCGAATAGAATTTTTTTTTTATCACCCACTCAATTTTTATAGACAGTCTTCATTTTGCTGTGAGAAAAAAACAAGGGTTGCATCTCAGTTTGAAAATGCAAATCCAAAGAAGATAATTATGCTTGCGGTCTGACCTTTGACATTTAATAAACATAATGGATAGAGACAACAGAAGCTACTAGGGCAAACCGTGACACCCTGCTGAACCATTTCTTCGTGCCACGGCACCCAGCAGAATGCCGCACATGGCCGTGACACCCCGACAGAACTTTGCTTATGTGACACCCTGTCACACCCCTACAATACTTTCCTCACGTTGACTGTAGCTTATCACACTACTGATACCCAAATCATTCCTTCCCACCAGATTCTTCCTTGAAGTCAGGACCCATCGTTACACATCTTTAAAAAAATCTATCCTGAAATATTTGACTGGATAATATATATTTTTTTTCCCTCCAGAATATGTTCTATATTATCGTCACATATGGTTTTCAAAGATGTTGATACGGATGTTGCCAAAGACTGGTCCGTTAGATTGGATTCGATATATGGGAGACCAAGCAATATCCATAAACTCATATTTTAATATTTTAGTATTTTAATAACAGAATTACACAGGTAGAGAACGATACCGGCGAGATATGGGAATGTTGTGTCTTCTAGATGATAGATTTGAAGGTGGAATTAGGACAATGGGGTTAGGGATGGAGGGATGGGTATAGTACAACATTGTTACCAATCTAATTACTAGGCTTAAGTCACAGTGTCAAAAAGAAAAGTTGCAGCAGCTGCAAAATCCTGCTCAGCTAGGATTGAATTAATATCAAACAATTATTTGGGATTATCTCTGAGGACAAGCACAGTGTATATTATGTGAAACTGGGGAGCAAATAAGATTATGTCCTATATACAGCCTGGCTGCACTAAAGCTGCAGCTCTTCAGAGCAGTCTCCTTTTGACATGGTACCTAAGGTAGACTGGAGTGCATATATTGTTCGGAGACAGGTAACTTGGTGTAGTATGCTACTGTCGTAAAAACACATGAAGAGATGGGAGGAACCGCAAAAATCAGCCAAAAAATGATCCCGTCACCAAAATATGAGAAGAATAAAGATACAGGAAAAAAAGTTCTGCTCATGCTAAATTCTAATGATCAAATCAAGAAAATAATTTAAACAGAAAAATGCATTATATATATATCTATTCAAGGTCCTTTAAACATTTTTAGGACAAAGCTAACAATCTATGTTATTTTAAATCCACATATTACTTCTTACTACATATAG
>KN892503.1:1919-14780 GCA_000934455.1 Apostichopus parvimensis
CTTGTGACTGTAAAATATCAGCATTCTGCTATCTCTACTTTTAACATTAGAAGTTAGGCCTACATATCCCACAAATTAGCAAGTTATGACAAAAAGTCAGATTTGTCCCTTGTTTTTTAACTTCATCATTTGCAGTAAGTTTTGAACAGTCTAGCTAATGAACCGAATTCCTTATGGGAATTTTAAAATTGAGCAAAAAAATCAACTCAAACGCTATTTGAAGACCTTGATAGAGAAGTGGTTTAATTCCTTTTAAGAGCTGTATTAATTTACTGCACTACCTAAAACCTCGATAAAATTTCACATAGACAGTACAAAGTTGCTTCTATCCTGAAATATTACCCAGGGATGTGCTCACACTGGGCAGCACCGGGCAGCTGCGCCCAGCAGTTCTGAATGCCGCCCAGGACAAACAGTATTTAAAACATTTCTGCCCGGCACTTTTTTGATGATAATTTAACAAATTTTACCATAACCAAAATCTGGGAGAATACATGGCACAGAATATGGAAAATAGCACCACCAAAGCATACTTCATGTGCAAAATTTGTGCAGTGGGGAAGGGGGTACCCCACCCATGAGATCCCTCTCCCAGGGTGTGGATCACACTACCGCACAATCGGCACTCAAATATTCCTCAGCACATCCCTGATTACTCCCACCCTGTGCTTTCTAATAAACTCAGATCTAAATCTCCATCCCTGAACACTGCAGCCCCAATCATGCCGTACTCTAACTAATAATTCTTACCTCCAAGTCATAATTCCCATGGCCGGGAAGAAAAGTTGCCAACATGACAGCTGACTAGACGGAAAATTGGCTTATAAAAACACCTTCTTTTCCTTATATCTGATGCTTATTATTTCCAACGTTTGTTCAGAAAGTCTTCCAAAGTTTGGTTTCCTTATTGAGGTGATACTTAAATCACAACATTTCTCTCCTTTCACTTTTTGATGCAAATTATCTTGACACTGAGAAAGAAAATAATCACTCGAAAGATGATAGGCACACAAATTTGCTCCTCCTTGAACTAATAAAAGGGATGGCCTAGAACTGTTATGATAACATTCAAAATGTTGTAGGTAAGTTCAATTAACCAATCCATTTAGAAATAATGTTCACTTAGTGTAAGGTTCCAAGGTAAGCAAAAGTGCATTCACCATCAGGTGAACCTGACAGCTGGCAACAGGAAAGATTAAATCAAAACTGTTCCTTAAGTCCCCCGACACTAAGAGACAGCAATAACACAGAAAAAATCACCAAGAAAACTGCAATAACACTACAGAATTTAAAAGGAAAATAAATTAATGTTAAATAGGAAACTTCTTATATTGTAGGTCAAGCTGAACGTGACATTGCATTGTATGTTTGACGTGTATGGTCCACAAGCTTCCAACACGAATAAATGTCCCAAACAAATAATATCAACAGAGTTATAATGTCAACAGCAAACGTTACCACCCCCCAGTATGTATAAGTACTCTGTACCAAGAAACCAGCCCACTAAGTCTACGATGGTAATATATTGTACGTACTCTTACAGCTTCATAATATAGGTACAGAGTCCTTGTAGCTTAGTCCTATATTACTTACTGTATTAATATCAGTCCCAGCTGGAACACATTGGACAAAATTAAAGTCTTCCAAAACTCCCTGCTGTCTTGAAAATCAGATAATGTCAAGAGGTAGAATTCCTGGGGCTTTTGATTTGGTAGTGTAAAGTTCAACAAAGAGTTTCTCTCTCTAACCAGTAATGATGGATTTAACATACTCCTGTACTGAGGTATGTAAGGGGTATATCACATACCACTGTTAAACTATGCTATTCCCCTGCAGCAGATACCAGGCTGTGGATATGGTGAGTAGAGTGTAAACCAACACTGAGGTCAAATGCACACAGCATGAAAATCCCAAAATGTCTGAAAGGCAATACTCTTGAGCCTACTTCTAATAGTAACTATGGCAACCAATGGAAGACCGGATTGATATGATTCTCTGACTTGTTAGCAACTGAATATTTCCTGTCATACTTCATGTCTAAATATTATACATCCTTGTATATGTTTGGTTAAAATATGACTTAGTCTCCTCTTAAAAATAATTTCAGGTACTTCCCTGTTTTATGGGGGTTTTTTATAAGTGTTTTGCTGGGTTTGATAGATATTGGTAATTGCTAATTTTTATCAACCACTAGTATTCAGGTATAGTTATGCAAATCTTTGTCACATGACCTGATTAATTCTGAGAAGAAGAAACCTGACCCTCAATGTCTGAGAATGAATTTGGAAGATCACAACCTCTAGGAAAGTAATTTTGAAAAATTCTGGCAATTTTTAGCAATTGTTAAAATTTGGGCCCAATTCTGATGACCTCTAATCTTGCAAGTTAGTATCTGTACTAAATTTTGAAATGCAATGAGGACTAAGCATGAGTACAATATCACCAATGTGACTACAAGTACAAATAATGAATACTTATATGCATATAATAGGAGTACTAGTTCAGACTTAATACAATTAAGTCACTTAATTTGGTGATAACACTGAGTAAACAAACAAGATCACCATAATGAGATAATTCAAATTATCAAATACAATAAATAAACAAACAATATGAATAATAACATAAATACTCATAGAGATAATTATCATAAACTAAAGACAAGCAAAGAACACAAACAAACTTGTTGAGGACAAACTCACGGATAGTGAACCAACAACTTTTAAGTTACTAAAGCAATGCTATAATAATTCTAATCCAAACAATGGCTAGTTTTGTTGCAATCTACAAAAACCAAAATCTCTTATGATGTGGACTGCATTTATACTTATCTTTACTCACTGTTATCTAAATTTAAAGGTTATTATTAAAACAATGAATCAAAGAGCAATTATCACTCAAGAAAAGATGTTTGGCTCTTGTATATTTCTGGCTTCCTCTGTTACATAAAGTAGAGTTTTGGATAAATTTAGCGAACATAATAAAATTGCAATTGACGGAACAAAAGAATGCTTATTAGGGAGTAATTGATGATTCTATTCTAATTTCAGATATTCTTGCCTAGAAACTTTGAGCTTATCAGGGTTAGCTATATACAAACTGCAAAAATTGAAATTCTCTGAAATTTCAACCATTATATTCAAATTTTTGAAACTAAACTTGGCTAGCTATGATAATGAACTACAAATATTACTGGATCTACTACTGCATTTTCAGTATTGAATAAATATCAACAGTTTACCAAAATTAACACAGAAAGTTCCTTGAATTTATATTTTTTTATTTTACATTTAATTTATATAATTTATTTAATTTATATTTTTATATTTTACACAGCTTGACACTAGTTTACGTACAAACAGGTTCCCTTTAAGGCCACTATAATTCTCAAGAATTACTCAGCATAGAAATTGTAGATACATAAGTACAGTTTCCCTTTAAAGATATCCTATATGTCAAACATTGTTAAAGGGGACTGATAAATGTCCATAGTTATTATCTCATACAAGAGTTGTATTGAAAACCCATATTACCTTGCTACGGGGTCATAGGTCACTGCAAGTTTGGAAATATTTTCACTAGTTTTTTTCCACCCTTTGGAACGGTTTTGAAGAGAGTTGACAAGGACAATGCAATCAGCAATATTTTGTTGTTTTCTGATATTATTGTGATGTTGAAATAATAGAAGATTTTTGTAAATAACATGAGATGGAAACATGTTTTATAAAAGATATGATGGTAGAATTTACAATTTTAGTAAGTTTAATATCACAAACGAGGCAATTTTTTTAAGGAATTGTTTTGGTTTCTCTGGTATTCCTTTTTAGTAGTCCAAAGAGAAACTTTGTTTGTGGTAAAAAGGTAAGAAAATAACAAAGAATGCTGATATGTACACTGTAGGAGAGATGTTTCTCGGTTTTTAGGAAGTTCACCAGCTTTGGGTCAATTAACCTCCCATTGGCTGGATCATAGTCCTAGCTACAACCTTTTGTTTTGTTTAAGTACAGTATTCCCAAAGTGATTGAGGGGTGATATGAACTTATTGTTTTACCTATTTGGGAATATTTACTTACAGTTCAATCTGACATATTCCAGACCCTATTTTGGTTGTAGGACAGGAACTTGGTCTTCTCTGGCTACTGGACTTCCCCTAAATATTTGCCTTGCCAAAAGAAAACTTGTTTTTGCATCACTTTATTGACAGTCACTTTAAAGTGAATCTGACAATGTCATGTATGAATATTCAGTTATTCTATATAAATACATGTGACCTTGTTTGGCTAAGATCAGATACATTCAACATATGGCATCACTCTCATATAACAGTGGCAGTAAAAAATTATTGTTTGGAAAATGAAAGTAGTTGATTTTATCATATATAGAAACTGGTAGAATTATGAGTCATCATATCATACAGGGAAGTCCCTCAAATGAACATATGTCTAAAACAGGATGCAGGAACCTAATGATAATGTTCAACATGATTCTTAGAAAAGTTCCTGGTTTATACTCCCAAAAAAACCTTTTTCCTCTGAACTAATCTCTTTTACTTTAATTTGGTAAAAAGGATCTACAACTTTGTATGATACAAGAAAATGGGATAGCTATGATCTATATAGATTCCCCATCACACACCCTTGATTATTTCCTGCCTAGTTGGCAAGCCATGGCAAAATTGAGTTTTTAGAGGGCGCTATTCAATATTACACACAATCAGAGACTTTTGACATGTTAATATAAGGGGAACCTTGCACGGTCTTTGTTTGGATATTACAGCTGCACACTGAACTGTGCAGAGTGATTGCTATGCTAGATGCTACACTGATACATCACTTGTAAGTCTACACACTGAATGAGAAACTAACTGCGATGTGTCCAAACCAATTAAAGCATTGGGTTTCAGAAATAACTCATGCATGGAATGAACTTAAACTACTTTGGCTTGTTTATATGGGTCAGTAGTAATTGGATTACCTATTATACTATTTAGCTACAATATCCCTCTGTGATCCAACTCTATCGGCCCTATACTGTAAATTGCTGCAAAGATAGACTTCTCTGGTCCTTTGTTTTCCTTACTCTAATGAATGTATCTCTCTCTGGCCCTCATAGAAAATTAATTGAGAAAATCTGCAGCATTAGTAAGTAACCTGGGAATGAAAGTAATTCTATAAGCAACAAAAGAAGTTGTAGAAAACTATTCCACTTTCACTACTATCCCAAAACTGGCAAGTTAAAATGGTTTTTTCTTCTTTTTTTTACCTTATTCTCTTTTTGCTAGAAATAGCTGAAATTCATTGAACATTACTTTCCTTTCTGGTTAAAGGTT
Source organism: Apostichopus parvimensis (assembly GCA_000934455.1). NCBI lineage: Eukaryota > Metazoa > Echinodermata > Holothuroidea > Aspidochirotida > Stichopodidae > Apostichopus > Apostichopus parvimensis. The sequence goes on from KN892503.1 coordinate 7,249, forward strand.
CAGATCTTCTAAATTATTCGCAGATAATTATTCGCGGGTAATTAAACTAGTAGAGTAAATACCTACATGAGGATAAGGTACTTTGATGTTGGCAGAGACATGTTTGACACAGCTTGAATATCAGTGACCACATTTCTACTTTCTAGCATATTTTTTGGCATGACCCTCCAACAGCACTATTCTGGTCACACTACTTTCAGTGTAGTTTAAGCATGTTGCTATGAAAAACATGTAATTGTGAAAACTAACCAGCTATACTGAGAACCTGTATGAATGCACTTAGAACCATGCATAGCGCAAAGTTGATAACAGTTGCTATAACAACTGTAAACAAGCTAACACTTGCCTTTATATTCAAACCTAAATTTCAGAGAACTACTCTTCTATACAAGCCCAAACGATGGATTTCCTTATCAACACTGAAACCGTAAATGATTTGTAGAAATAAGTTAATTTTCTCAAAATTTCTACAACTCCCCTTGGGTATTGTGCACCAATTTACATAAATGAGGATGGCTCTGTGCAATACAACAAGCCATCTGTGACACTGCCATGTATCTAAGAGCCAGATGGCATTTCACGGCCACTTACCTTCATGAATAACTTTGGGACAGGATGATTATCTGGAAGGACAGATAAGCCAGACAACAGAGATATATACTGTCATACATCAATGGATCTAAGTTTACATTCTAAAATACAGTAAAATGCTAGAAATAAATACCCCTGTAAGTGCCCAATGCCTATTGAGTCGCATTTTAAAGCGGTATTAATTTGCAAAGAAATTAAGCCATTCATATTAGAGGTCATGTTTGGATATTTTAATTGTCATTTTTGGATAATTGCTCTTACAAAATGAAGAGTTTTAAATTTGTTACCTAGCAACAAGTTGACTGCATGGATATCATACTGAGCTCTTATGATGACATCACATACATACAGTACTTAATAAATGATGATATCACACACATACAGTAATAAATGATGACATCACACATATACAGTAATAAACGATGACATATCACACACATACAGTAATAAATTATGACATCACACATATACAGTTATAAATGACATCACACACACAGTACTAAATTATGACATCACATATACAGTAACAATTGATGACATCACACACACACACACACACACACACACACAGTAATAAATGATGACATCACAGACATACAGTAATAAATGATGACATCACAGACATACAGTAATATATGATGACATCACACACATACTGTAATATGATGACATCACATATACAGTAATAAATCCAATTAAAGACTGACTCAGAGCTGAATGTTGATATGTCATCGTCCAACAAAACAGAAGAACAAAGAATAGAGTGTCAGTTATTTTCTGCAGCAAATTCACTAAATCAAAGGTATTTCCACAAAACATAACCTTAGTCTGAAAATGCTAATTTTAAGGATAAATCAAAATTGACTTCCACTTCTTATAATTAGTAGTGTTAAATTGCAATGAAATATCAAAACATGTAGATATTTCATCAACAAGATGAATTCCAGTGGATGACACTTCACATCATATTGGGGAGTTTGTAAATGTGTGGTAAATATGTTACCATAAAAGTATTATGATTTTTATTGATTTTTCATCGCTTATGAAGAGCTGACCTAACGTCTGCTTGCTAGACTTAGTAAGTCAGCAACTCTCCATAATAAGCCTCCGATATTAAAGGTCAATTCTAAAAAAAAACCATATAAAAGATATAAAACTAGAAAGAAATAAGAAATACAACCTCCACAGATAGCAGTGGTGTTTACTACTGTTAGTGCCTACAACATGTAATATCAAAATTCCTTTCATGAAAACAAGTCATAATTAATTGTCTTAAGAGTGTGAGAGGCTTTATTAAGAGATTAATGTATGTCACATGGTTTTACTGAGCCAAAAACAAAGAGAGGGAGGCTTACTCATCTCTTAATCCATCTCTGTTATCTGCCAAGACGCTATGGAGACCGGGAGACATTGAGAAACATACATTACTCTCCACACAAACCTATTGCAGTATACAGTCCCCAGTGATTCAATCTAAAACAAATGTCGGGGTACTCTGACAACGAATACTTTCACGGTTACTATAGACGGAGAAGACTAGATACCAATGAACCAATTATTGTCTTCGATGTGACTGCAGTAGCTACATATTGCATGCCTATCGGGAAGGCATTAAACTCTATCTAATGAGAATCAAAAATGGAACACATGTGAAGGATCTAGCCAGTTATCTTTTCTGGAAGAAAACAATTCTTTTGTAGCAAAAATTTGATGAGAGTATGACTAAGACATATTAATAGTTAATGTCATAGACTCAAATTTTACAGCCTGGCAGAGAGACTTTCAGAAATGAGTAATCACCAAGGAAAAATCAATCTTTAAGTACTTTGTTATTGATGTTGTACATGGCAGTGAAGTGAAAGAGATGTGAAGTTATAAATTTGACAATATAGTGGGGATAGTCCAACAGTCAAAATTCAAAATTCAGTAAGTTTCCCAAAATTTATGGGGTTTTGTTATTTTTTTAAACAAATTTTTGTAGGCCAATATTTTCAATAAAGTCATTAAGAAAAGTATCAATGCTAAGTTTCAGGCAGTAACGTGCAGAAGTCATACTCTACAAGAATTGTAAAGTGCATCTATATATGCTTATCATTGTAAGGGACTTGAGTCCTAACATTGATGCATATTCATGTGTACCTAACACTGATTTATATAAGAGCAGTGCTCACTTATTACTGTTCATATTGATACATTGGAACATGTTTATGGATAGTTTATTGATAGTTTACAGGGGGAAAGACCCCGAAAAAGTCCAGAATCATTTTGTGTTATTGCCCATTGCAGACACTACAAGCCAAGAATAGCTTTGTTACCCCAAAGCTTGTCTGGTTTGCGTACTGTATTTACGATCAACGAAAAGTAAACTACTTTGGATCCAATGAAATACAACGCCGCTGAATGAAACCAGTGACATTCGAAAAGAGATTTTATTGGACAGGTGCAGAATGGTAGATATGGAAAGAACAGGAAGTGGAAGTTGACCTGACTATGGGTCAATGGGTTGGGGGGGGAGGGGGGGAGGGAGTGACAAAATGTACCAACTTGGGTAGGTTAACATAGATTTGAGTGCGTATGTTGTAGGAAAAGAGTGAAAAAAATACTGTATTTTAAATTCAGTTGCACGTGTGGGATGAACGGCTCCATCTCCCCAGATATCTTTCTGCACACCATAGAGTTGTTGTGTTAGTTAAATATCCATATATGTGTGGAATATGCACAACCAGTACATCTCTGTCTTATATGATAAAAATGTACAGTAATTTTATTTCATCCTCACTGATAGACATTTCAAGACTTGGAATTGACACCAACACTACCTGGGCTTGGACTTTACACCAAGACTACCTGGGCTTGGCATTTACACCAACACTACCTGGGCTTGGAATTTACACCAACACTACCTGGGCTTGGAATTTACACCAATACTATACCTGGGTTTGGAATTTACACCAGACTCACCTGAAAATGTTGCAGCTCAGCTAAAAAGAAGAGTTCAGACACCTAAAAACTTTTCTCCCAAAATAAAGGAAATCACCTGACTTTTTGACAGAAATGTGCCCCAAATCAGGACAGTCGTTTTTCCACCTGACTTCTTGATCATCTGTAAGACTTGTTCAAGTACACTTGTACCAACGGTTGCAGGTGAAAATTATATTTTCATTTTACTAATTTACTGACAAAAATGTTTAAACTGAAGTAAAAACTTGAGTTGAGAGACTACTTCAAGATGTGGATGGGATTACTCACCTTATTTAAGGGCTTGAATTGTCTCTGATTTTGAGTAGCTGGACCCTCTGGCATGGTAGGTTCCGTGTAACCATGGATACCAGGTGGCACAGCATTGTTATTTGATCTAGGATGGTTATCTGAATGGCTGGACTGGGGTAGCTGTTAAAAAATATACACAAAAAATAAGATAAAAAGCTAATCAGGAATGTTCAGTCAGAATAGAATGGGCAGATTTGTCTTTCATGAACAGATCAAAGCCATAGTTTTCTCTTGACAGTGTTTTGCTTCTAACGGTGCTAAAACATAAGGCTTTTCCATCTTTGTAATTTTCTCATGACTTTGTTTTGCTTGGAATGCAGGGACTGATATGTCTGACTGTCTCAGGCCATGATTCCACTCTAACCATATGTTTGCTTGTAACAGGGCTGATGTATGTAAGGTCTGCCCGGTGGTTTGGATCAAGCTAAAACTATCCTGGAGTTCATCTAAGGGACAACCACCTATTGCATAAATGTTCTGATAAATTGGCACAACCTTAGATCAAATTTTTAGATAGAAAACCGACAAAACTTGCTTCAAATCAGTCCTGCTTTGAATCTGCTGTGACCTCATCGGGCAGCTGTTATCAAAATCAATGTATCTAAAGTTATAATCAAAACTGCATATATTTATATATTTATGAACTTTGAAATTGTGTTGGTACACAGCCACTGCTGGAGAAAGTTTGCAATAAATCTAAAAATATCACATTTCAAGGACATATCAGCAGATGAATTATAAAAGGAAACAAGCTTAACAGATGATTTGCACTGATGACAACACAAGCCCCTTAATCACTTTCTTATTCTGAAGTAGTTGTAAACATGTCGAGTAGTAGTAGGATTCCTTTAAAAACTTCACTTTTGAAGCTAAATCAATAACAATCTAAAGATTAGGTTTTCAGGTAGCTATGCAGTTTGTAACTTTCTTGCTTTCTTGCCTGAATTACAGACATTGAGGAGGGCCACATAAGACAAACAAAACGTTTTCAGAGAGTTATAAACTAAATTAAACCTAGAAGTAGAGGGGCTTGTTGAAAGTTGGACCATGTGTGACCATTATTAGACTTTCTAGCATATTTGAGACCAATACAGATGACCTTTGATGACCTTTGAAATGACCTTACAGATGACCTATGAAACACTAAATTGTTATATAAGATCTATAACATACACCTACATAGTCAACACTATGGAAATGTTGTTATAATTAATTGTTAAAATGTTACCAACAGGATTTAATAATTTTACCTGATCTATTGTTGGAGGAACCGTAACTTTATCAATCACTGGGGTGCTGTAGACGCCCCAGTTATGACTCCCTGGGATAGTATAACCACCTTCATCCTCCACAGTCTTAGACGTCATTCTCGTTCCAAATATGGCCATTGATTCAATAGGTAAAGAGTTGTGATTTTCCAGCACATGGTACTTATGTCTGGGGCTTCCAAATGCCCCATTGGGGTCCATCCCTGGCATTGCATAGATAGTTGTACCACTAATAAAACTTGTATCAGACTTGGGCCTGGAGTTCTTTCTGAGTTGGGGTTTAATCGGCAGCTCGCACACCGAATTCCTGTTATGCATTGAACTCAATGGTGTCTTGTATTCTCCGATGCTTCCAGGCGGGGGTAACGGGGGTGCGTACCCTGGCTTGTCCACAGATGCCTTTCGATTGATCCTATGGCTACGTGGAAGAGATTGCCTGTTTTTATTCCTTAAGATAACTTTCGGAGGGTCATACATTGGAGGTGGACCTGAATTTTCTATTTTGTCTGTTAGAACTACTATCCTTCCTTGATCACCCGAGTGAGACGTATCTTTCCAGGTATCATAGGTAACTGGAGCACCTGTTGTCGAAGGTTTAGCTAATTCTTTCTCATGATCGTTAGAGTTTAGTGAAGATGTCCAACTATCGTAGCTGACTGACGTATCTTTCTTGGGAGGCTGCTGGAGAGGGGGTACCTTATCTTCACCATTTGAGGTTGGTGCGCTCCAGCGGTCATAGGTTACAGGCGGTTCTGACTTGGGAGGTTTAATAGGTACCTTCTCTTGACCGTCTAATGAGTTCAAGCTATCAGAAGATACTTCACGTTCCTTTTTGGGAGGTTTAAGAGCTTTTTTCACTTGGCCAGTCTTGTCTTGTGTGGAATCCCAACTATCGTAAGTTGCTGAAATATCTGGTTTGGTAAGTTTTAAGGGGGTTGGCTTTATCCTTGGAGGAGGGGGATTGACCTCTGGTGGTGGCTTGGAATCAAGCCTTGGAGGAATACCACCAAATGTTACATGTCCTGTACTTCTTTCATCCAACTTTCTCTCCTCTAACACACTCTCAAAAGAGGTTTGACTTTTATCCTTAGCATGCAATTTCAATCTATTAGCAATCACAGATTTCACATCCACAGTAGAGATTGCAATCTCACTGATGTTTCCCAGGCTTCGAGAGAGCCTCCTAGAAAGAACTGCTGGTTTTGACTGATCTCGCTGAACGTCTCCGTTACTCCTTGCCCCAAACCCTGGTCCCATCCCAAACCCCGGTCCCATCCCAAGCCCTGGCACCATACCAAGTTCTGACCCCATTGCTTTCTTTTTTGTTACCCTTCCCAGGGTCCTGGTATTATTTTTGTTTTCAAAGTTTCCAATCATATCAAGAACTGAGATTCTATTTGTGTTGACTGCCTGGCTAACAGCTCTAGGAGCTAATTTTGGTTTGGCCTGTACGGCTGGCTTAGGCCCCTTTTCTGTCTTCACAAATTTCTCTCGAGGCATGCCGACATCTTCTGGCCTTGAATGACTGACGGTGTTTGTATTTACATTATACTGGCCAGACTTAGCATGCAGATTCTGATGTCCATCGGATGACCGTCTTGTTTGCACAGCCTTAGTAACCTCACCAGACTCATTTTCCGATGACGATGACCGTCCTGCTGCTGTTGTATTAGGTGTTCCAGACTTTATCAAGTAGGATTTCTTAGGAGGCGGTGCTGGTTTTTCCTTACCAAGTTTTGATCCTTGGTGGCTGTTGTTGCCATCCGAACCCTTTCTCATTCTGACATCTGAATCAAACACTTCCACTTCCTCATCGGTATCTCTGATGATGAGGGTTTGATCTGGATCTGACTCGACTCGTCGTTTACCCGTGACACTATCCCAGGGAGCAAGAGCAGGGGTAGGGTGGGATGGCCTACGCCTCACTGGACTTACATTAAGCCTTTCATAATTTTTGTTCTCCCGGTCTTTAGTTTTTGTCCTCCTTCGGATAGTCCTAGTTTGATAGGTCTCCTGGTTGTATTCAGTTTCTTTGTCCTTTTCCGTTTCCACTTGGTTCGATTGTGCGATGCGCTCAAAGATCTCCAGCTTCTTGTGAAATCCGCCATTCTGTACAATTTGGTCTTCTGCTGGCTCTGGGGTTCCAAAAACAGGTTTCGGTGGAACGGCTGGTGGCTTTTTAGAAGGGGCTGAAGCTGGATAGTTCTGTGGTGTGGTCATGTCTCAGAAGTGGACCCAACATCAGCCGACTCTGCGAAGATACAAAGAGAGTTTAAAGGACATTAATGATATGCTACTGATTAGCAACATAACATTCAAAGAAACAATAAAATAAGCGAAGGACATAAAGATAACCAGATTCGAATGTTAATGAGGTTTGGAACCAAAGATACTGTATGGAAT
>KN892505.1:0-13893 GCA_000934455.1 Apostichopus parvimensis
ATGTGGTGGTGTGGGTGGGGGGCGGGTTGGAGTACAATACTCAAGATGGTATATTTCATGAGCATCCCTAATTGGAATATATAGCTCTTAGGAAACAGGTGAGAATGTTGTGGGGTGGTGTGGGTGGGGGGCGGGTTGGAGTACAATACTCAAGATGGTATATTTCATGAGCATCCCTAATTGGAATATATAGCTCTTAGGAAACGGGTGAGAATGTTGTGGGTGAATGGGGGGGGGATGGGGGGGCGGATTGGAGTACAATACTCAAGATGGTATATTTCATGAGCATCCCTAATTGGAATATATAGCTCTTAGGAAACGGGTGAGAATGTTGTGGGTGGATGGGGTGGGGGATTGGAGTACAATACTCAAGATGGTATATTTCATGAACATATCTGCAAAAAGATGTCACAGGATGGAGGGGGTGGAGGGAGTGAAGAGGGGGATGTGGTAAAAAACATGAGGTAGTATTATCTTGTTTGCACACCCAGAAAGATTTTCTCTGACAGCTTTACTATCAACATACAAGATTTATTGATGGCTGACTTATATTTAAAAATTCGTCATTTAATCCTTCATTTATTAACCCCTCTTGTCTTTTCTGCCTGTTTGAATAATCCATTTGTTGACATGTGAAGAGAACTTTGCTCATCTGCTCGCAGTGTTTCTGCCACGGATGAATGGTATTAAATATTTTCTACTGCGGCGTGGTCGGGCAAGTCATAATCCATTTAACTGTCATGTCTCATTCGTTGGATAAATTTGTTTTCAAATATCTTAGGTCTAATTCAAGTTTTCTTATGTCTCAAGGATGGTTCAAGGATAATATCTCTAAACGTTCTAGAGACATGTCATCTTTTATATCCAGTACTTTAATGACTGATCTTGTTCTTATTTGTTTAACCTTGTTTATATTAGTTTCATTAATGTAACTTGATTGATTGAATTTCTTTTTTGGGGAGAGGGGGGGGGGGGTTTTGACAACTTCAGTACTTTTATTTATACTCTTATGTTTCTTATATTTGTATTTTTTAAGAATTTTTCTCTAGTCTGATGTAAACATGTAATTATTATTAAAACATCATTAAAACATGGGAGCATTCCAAATGAAATCCCTCCCCTGCCCCTCCCATTGTCTCTCTTTCCATGATATCCCTGTTCCCCCCCCCCTCCCCTTGCCTCGCTATCAATGTTAGTGAAGTAAACCAACTGGTTCCAAGTGATGTGTCATTTTAAACAAAAAAAGTCCCTCCCCCTTTATGGAGACATGAGAGGGAAAGTGGGGCAGAGAGGGTTGGGAGGGGAGGAGGGAACAGCAAAGAGAATTGAAGGCTATTAAAAAAAAAATTGCTTTCCCATGAAAAAACAATAAAGCACAGGTTTGAACAAAGTATTTTTAGGTTTAAAACTGGATATCTAGCTGACTATTTATGTACTTACCTTACAAGAGGTTAACAATAACATGGTTGACTTCTCAAGAGTTGCTCGGGAGGAAGCCATCTTAGCTCTCTGTTTCTCATCCTTCAAATCCTAACAAATGGAAAAAAGACAGAAAAATCTAGCAAATGTCAATCCTCGTTAAGTAGTCACGATCCTTTAAACCCTCCTTCAATCTTTTATGACTATTTTTTAATTGTTTTTATTATTGTCATCTTTAATGAGGGTATTCCTGCTCAGAGCAAAAGCACTGCTTTCCAGAGGAGCCCTCCTTTTAACTGCATTTATACTTCGATAAACATTCAAACCAAACAGATATACTCTAAATACAAGATAGCAAGAGTATGACAGTTGTGAGGAGAACGTAGGCAATAAACTTCGAAACGATTGAATGTAGAAACATCAACATTGGATTAAGTTTGAGGGGGCACTGAACTGTAAAGACAGTTTACATCACCCTTCTAATAAGGAACAGCCCATTGTTTGCTATTATAAGATGACAACAGTTTTATTAATTTGTAATGTAATTCCAACATACATAGTTTTGAATATCAAACTTACCAGCAAATACAAACTGACGGCTGTAAACCAGGCAGGTTTTTTTAGTATTCTACGTTTAAATAAACGATATCAGAAGTTGGCTTTTTTGAAATCCTGCTAGATATTACTTTTGCTGACCACTAGGGTAAAGAAATCCATATTCATTGATCAACTGTGTAATTATTTCTAAATGTCAGTTTCCTCTTGACAATAACCAGACTGTCATTGCCCAATAGCCAATAGCAAACTCGACTCGCACAAAACTGCCGTAAATTTGGCCAAGATGAGAAATGAAAACAAATTATTATGCATTTATTTGTATTCTGACATTTATTATTGTTTTTCTCTTCAACAAATTTACCGTAATGCCCGACGACAGAGTTCCTCGTGTGTACCTGCAATAAATAAACTTAACCAGCTTCACTTACTTCATTCACTGGTTGCTACGACGACTCTTGCAAAAGGAGGAAACCACAGAAATTAATTTGCCCGGATCGTCCAAAAATCATGAAATTGAGTAATTGAATCTTTCTTTTGACGTTACATTGTCAGGACGTGATGCAAGACTCCGAATGAGATCGGTTGAAATGTATTGAAAATGACACTCTCGCTCCGACAACCGTCGAAAGACATCCCACCTTGTTTTTGCGATTAACGTCACCAGGACTGATACAAAGAGCATCTTACAAGGGCCGTAAGTCTATGTAAGGACTAATTGAGATATTTTGTCAAATCTAGTATTACCTATTATTTCTCTCATTGCTTGAAGTTTGTTGTAAGTAATGCCAGAGAGTCGACTACGTGGTGCGTAGAAACAATCGCAGACGACTCTCACGGCAGGCAGATGAAGACGAGAGTTGGCAGGTTTGATATCTGGGAATATTATTCTTACTGTCAACAGTAATAACATACAGTTTACTCACTTCTATTTCCAATTCCTCACATTCCAGATCCAAATTCTTTTGGCAGTTTTTTGCTAAAGCAGTTTTGAGCAGATGGAATGTAAACAGAGACAGGGTTTTCAAAACAAAAAGAGAAAAACATTTTTTGGGGAATTAGGTAGCATGAAGAGATGGGATAAAGAGAAAGGGTTCACAATACATCCTGTAATAACGTTGCCAGGAAAAATACTACGATTTCATTGAACATAAACCATTGCACAGAATTTGACTACACACACCAACTTATCTTTGAAACATAAGATCCTCCTTTCTAAAGTTGAATATATATGTTTTGCTTTACATTCATTGCACTACAAGCTCATAGTCTACACAAATTTTATACAAAAATCTCCTAAATGATCGCCCTAAGTTTCCATTCGACACAAGAGTGGAATCTTGTTATCGTCCAGGGATGCTGGCTTCATTAAAGTGAGCACTACCTACCTCCCAGCTGCTCTGCGAACAGGTCAACGGAACCCTGCTTTAAAGAAGATTTCAATCTCAAACAGGTCAAGGGAAAACTGCTTTATAGAAGATTTCAATCTGAAACAGGTCAGGGGAACCCTGCTTTATAGAAGATTTCAATCTAGAACAGGTCAAGGGAACCCTGCTTTATAGAAGATTTCAATCTGAAACAGGTCAACGTTACCCTGCTTTATAGAAGATTTCAATCTGAAACAGGTCAATGGAACCCTGCTTTAAAGAAGATTTCAATCTGAAACAGGTCAATGGAACCCTGCTTTATAGAAGATTTCAATCTGAAACAGGTCAAGGGAACCCTGCTTTATAGAAGATTTCAATCTGAAACAGGTCAACGAAACCCTGCTTTATAGAAGATTTCAATCTGAAACAGGTCAACGTTACCCTACTTTATAGAAGATTTCAATCTGAAACAGGTCAATGGAACCCTGCTTTAAAGAAGATTTCAATCTGAATTCTAATGCATTTCGTGAAGACCAACCAACAGCTTAAATGCTCCTTCACCTAGACATAGGAAAAGCTCCACAAGACATTGACCAGACAACATTTAATCATCAAAATATCAGATAAGAGTCGCTTAAATCTCACTAAGATGACTGTATACGTATAGTGTTAGAATGGGAGTTTTGAGGTATACACAGAGGTACCAACTTTATGTTTATATAGAGAAGTCTGACACACCCTTACTGAGTACAAGACTGGCATCATTTTCCAAATATTTGACCTCTCGTAGCTAAAGAACAGCAAGCAGGCAATGGGTCTGAATGAAGTTGTCAAAGATTGGATAAATGTATGTCTCATTTCAAGTGATGGTTAGTATATATACCCTACAGTAACCTATAGTAACAAAACCTACCACAAAAGCCGGACAGACCTTGTAAATAACAACAATGGCACGTCTTCCTGTGCAAGGTAAGTCGTTAGTAAGGCTATACCCCACGGATGACAATGACTTCTGGGATGATCCCACTAATCAACACAAAGGATTACTGGTACACGAGGAACTTTAAATTCCTGTGTAGTGAGTAAGAAGGGCTGGTAGAAGATTCTGTTGGGTCTATCAAAGATAGATATTTCCTGGCTTTGATTTTGAGAACTTTTTGGGTCAGATGGATGTTTCCGCATGCACCTCTAATGGTGAAAGTAACAAGAGGTCTAGAGGTCAATGTCAAAATCTGCGTTAAGTTCTCGGTAGGTTACGTGTCAGGAATAATTTAACCTATCACAGGATTTTGAATAATGCAGTTGTCTAATCAGAATCACTTGTGCAGTCAATTTTTTATGGGTTAAGAATTCTTCGGACACATATTTCATGCATTGTAGTACAATCTATGGGTCCTATGTTCAACTTACCATCTATCCTATTTCTGATCTTTATTCTTTCTATTTTTTAACTGGTTGTCCAATTCCTCTTTTATAACTGGTCGTTCCATTCAAACTAGATCTACAAATTCAAAATCCACCTAACCACCTGGAGAGCATGTTCTCAGAGAGTTTTGTAATTGCAGCGCAAGATCAAAGGAAACACTGTATGTCACACAGCAGTACATTCTGCCATGTATCGATATATACGTTTTGGAACAGTTAAACACTGAGGGCAGGCTTTATCCAGACAGACCACCAGACCTAACCTTTCTGATAGCTTTTACACTGCAGCTGGATGGGAAGCTCAGTGTCCATACTTCTCTCTGCCTGTGCAGATCCAGTTCCATCCAGTTAATGACAGTTGCGTGCACGCTAGAGATTTGATTCAGTGCCCTGTCATAAATCCTGGGTTCTACATTCAACAGAGTGTGTGTGTGAAGAGGTCCTAAAAATACCACTTGATATGATCCTCTCCTGATCCTGTAGGGATCATCACCCGATGTTATAAGGATCATCACCTGATCCCAGAGGGATCACCCTTTACCTGATTCTGTAGGGATCATCCCGAGAACTTACTAGAATCATCAACTGATCCCAGATGGATCATCCTTTACATGATCCTGTAGGGATCATCACCTGATCCCAGGTGGGATCGTCACATGCAACTCACATCTCTCTCGGTTATGCTGGATACTTACGACTTGCCGGTCACCGGTGAGGTGTGCCAGTGCTACCATCTGTTTCCCAAAGTGACTGAAACATTGCACAAACTCGGAAAAATTTTTGGTAACTTCTATCTTCTTGAGACATTCTTTCACCTAGAGTTGGAGAAAACACAACATTGATGAGACAGGAGAAGTTGTTGATACTATCATCACTTCTCCAATCTCGTCTGGAATTTACTTGATTTGAAAAGTTTAAGATATTCTTCAATCATAACAAACACAATATACCACCTCACTAGTGGTTGCTTCAAACATTAGGTTTCATCGGTAGAGAGAGAAGCCCCCACTGCCACTCCCCCCCCCCCATTTGGAACAGAACAAGCAAGGTGCCCCAAATAACCCATCCATCTCCCCTAATTTGCTTTACCACCCTCTCTGTAACATTCACATTCATTTCACTTCCATAAACTATAGGGTTGACACCTCCACTATTTATCTTGACAGAAGAACCAATTATACCTCAGCATGTGCTGTTTTTAGCCGTAAGTCAGGTACACTTCAGCCAACAGGGCTATCAGTGGTAAAGGTTTTGTCTGCCAAAATTGTTTTTCAATCAAAGAAACAGTAAAAGCAGAGCAATTGTTTCGATTGTTGCATGCATTCCACACATTTCAGTAACAAATGAACACCTCTTTGCAAGACAGGATCGGAAAGTGCAGTAATCCGTGGTATTAAGAGGTGAATTGCGCAGATGCTGTTTCACTTTCCATGCGGATGAAATCAACTTTGGCAGATGGCAACTGGAAGATACCACACATCTTGCTTTGCAATTAACTTTGCCAAAGTCAGTCAGGTTATGGGTGAAACAGCTGGGAACAGTGCTTTTTGGTTTGGATGCACACAACACTATTTAACCATCCTTCAAAGCTATCACATTACCAGACAGTAACCAACTTTTTGTGATACTTGCCCGGCAGATATGTAAATTGTACACAGGAATACCTGACTGACTTCCTGAAGAGATTTACACTCAAGAGAAGTTATACTGAACAAAGGTAAATTATCTCAAAAACTTGAGGACACATTTGTGGGACAAACTTTTGAAAACCATAATTTTGACAAAACACCTACAAGTCATCTCAAAGTATGTTACATTTACCGAAATAGTCACCGACCATTTCAGTTTTCGTTGCCAACTTAAGAAACTTGTTTTATTCACTATGGCATATAGTTATCTACTTAAGCCCTCAAAATGCCAATCATAAGGTCCCGAGTTTGAGTCATTCCAAGATTAATGTATGTCGTCCAGTTACAGAGTTGTTGACAATTGACAATTGTTGACAATTAATAATCATGGGTGTTAAATGTGAATCTAAGAGACTGACTTCGGTCAGCTTGCAGCTTTGATAAGCCAATGACGCTTCTTCGCGAGTTCCTGCTTGCAGGAGGATCTAAAATACAAACATACATAATATCAAAACCACCAGTAGAGTACTGCCCCAAACGTAAATCTGAAAGACGCTCAGATTTGGTGGAAATGGGGTTACAACAAAAGAGGAAAGATAGAGGAATTGCTGAATCACACACCCTTGCTCGGGAAGCCATAATTTGATTAATGGTTACTTGATCTCCGATGAGTAGGACCCTGGTCACCGCTGAGAGGAGCCCTCTAGCTGCTCGGACCATGGAATTCTTATCCCCCGGCAGTGAGACCTGGCCGGTATCGTCAAAAGATATGTCGGTCAGCTTGGCAATATTTGCACCTAGTAGAAAGCAGAATGTAACAAAGGTGTAAATGAACAGAAACGATCCACACCATGAAAATATCTATGACACCAACAGTCCTCAAATTGCAACCTTTATGGTCGAAGTTTGTTAAGAGGCTCTACAAATGTGTTTCAATCATTATCCCATGCACAACCACAGCACTAGATTCAGAGACTCTCTCGGCATTCCTGTAAATGGTCTGAATTCCACTCGGCATTGTATCTGTTTCAAATGTAAATGTAATGTAAATAAAATCTTATAAAGCGCACTACGCGCGATACATCTGTGCGCTTTACAAACAATCTAGAAAATACAATGACATAAAACAATAAATAGAAAAAACAGTAAATGCATATACCATCTACAGATAAATACAGGAATATGAGATCGAAAAACTAACTTTCAAAGGTCCTAAGATCTGCAAGTCTTTGAGTGATCGTCTCAGATCTGATCATACGGTAACTTAAAAACTTGTTACAAAGGTTCTTTTGTAAATAGAGTATTCGTAACATTTCCTATCTTCTATAAAAAATATTACATATCCAATAAAAATAATAATCAAACATAAATAAATTTTAAAAAATTTAAAAAAATTAAAAAAAAAAAAATTAAAATAAAAATATAAATAAATAAAGTCATTAGAACACCAAATGTTTAACGCATAATGAGACTACTGTTGTTATGAGGAGACAGACAAGTGGGGCATGATGTAAATCATACAAAATTAATGCAAAGCAAATTCTTAATAGCAATTTATCTATCATGGACACTCAATACTTTTCAGACATCATTTGTTATAAAATACAAAACTCTCATTGTCTCCTCTCCATACCATTGCATTTGTTACAAGCTTCCTATTCCTATGACCCCTATGTGAGGGCCACCATCCTCTCTGAATCTACCAATCTCCCAGTCTATTTGGGACATATTTTACAAAGATTGGCAAGTATGGAGTAAACTAATATGTACAGTCAACAATGATAGTGGAATTTCCATGTTGTTATTAAAGCATAATGACCTGTGCAGGTCAGAGTTCCATCTTTCATTTTGAATTATGTTAAATAACAAGAAGAAGAATAAATTCAAAATAAAATCCACTGAAGAATTCAAAGAGGTTACAGTTTGATATGTGAAGGTTTCATATTTACATACTACATATATACCTCAACAGTAAAAATCATCTACCATGAAGGTGATACACTCCCAGAGAGAGGGGGGGAGGGGGTGGAGGGAGGGTAAAGGAAATGGGAGATACAGTAGGAGAGAGAGGAGAAGTAAGAGATGGTGCATGGGAGGGGAAAGGAGGACAGGGAGAGAGTAGAAAGAGAGGATGATAGGGAAGGGAGAGATGGAAAAGGGAGACAGGAGAAAGAAAGATTGGGGAAGGAATAGAGGAGGATGACAGAGAGGGGAAAAAGTCAAAGGCGAGACGGGGAGGGAGGCAAAGAGAATAAGGAAGGAGGTAGGAGGGAGAGGAAGGGGTGGAGATAGAGTGTAGAGAGGGGGAGAGATAGAGAGCACAAATAAAATAGGGTTCAGTATATGAACTAACAGTGACAAAATATAATTACTATTTACTAACAACTTATAACCTCAGTCACATCATTTCTCTCATATTTCTGGTATGCCTATACTTTCTTGATTGACGTCATGCATTTCTCTAATCAGACTTTGCTGCGAGACAATATATCTTGAATATCTAAATATCGGCTGATTACAAAAAAAACAAAAAATGAGACGGTAAACCTAGAAAATCAAGAACTTCATTAACGGTAATTGCAAGTTCCTTCTCTGCCACAGATCGACCCATACTATTCTTTTTATTTTGCTTTTCAAATCTTTTATGTTCCAACATTCCAGTAGCTAGAGCAGATGATCCACACGACCAAATTGGCTGTGATCCTCCGGTCTCTCGGGAATCAAGCTCATAGTAGTACTGTTACCATCTTGAGGCATCTGTTATAAAAAAAAATGCCCTATTTTTTCTGCTATTGAGCGCTTAAACATTACCGTTGCCAACCAACGAGCGTCTGGAAAACGTTGATGTATAATACAAAAATAGCTCCAGAATTGAGTCTGTTTTTGTGAATAATTAAGTTTACTCCTTAATTCTGCCATATAATTAATTATGCACACGAATACAGCTAGAGACACATGAGTGGTAGGAATAGCTACAGCAGCTTGGAGAGTCTGGTCATCGATTTTATTCCGAAAAATTACCAGATATTACACAAAATTTGAGTGCATTAATTGATCAAGTATAAAAGGTTAATGGGGAAGCATTCAACTAAATGCATTCAATTATTACGTGTATTTTTTTTAAACATATTTACATTTTTTCATTTTTTATAATTGGTTGCTATAGCTCAGACACTTTTCATGGTAGAATTAAATATTCCCATTTAAGAGTAAATTGGATAAAAAAAGAAAAAATTCAAATTGTGCTCAAGATTTTTTATCTTCACTATTTGATATGAAACTTGATCAGATAAGCTGAACTACATGTGATATGAGGGTTTTATCATCTGAATATCAGACAGCGTCGAAAACTTGATCATAATCAACTCGGAACTTAGCTTTCTTTAAGGGATCAGAGGCTAGGATTTTCCTTATTATAGCCTGTAATACGTCCAGCTTAATAAATACTCATGAATCACGAATAACACAAAATCAATGAGGCTGCTTTTCTCTTCAAATCCTCCTAATGGACGTGAATTATCCTTAAATCGCAGTCCGAGTGAACTCAAACGTCTGTCAGAAACTATATTCTAGTGTCACCTACATTTCTTTTTATGAATACCAACCATATTTATTCATGAACGAAGAAATATTCCAACTGTTGATGTTTGTCTTTTTTTTTGTCATTATTTAGCATAAAAGTTCCAGAATTAACCAGGTTACTAGCGATGAGCTTACCTGTTGCCCACACCCTTGACACTCTAGCTTTACCGTAACTATAGAGTGAAACGTTAACCTTTTAGCACTGCACGCCCTCTATGGACCGGCTACTTCCTTCTCATGGGACCATACTCATCTCTCCATCCCACCCCCCCCCCCCCCAAAGACAAAGAAACTACCTAATCTACAGTATTAAGGTACAGTATACGTATTAACAAGCACACCACAGGATGTTACAGTTAGCTGTGTCCTATTGTATTGCCAATTTACCAACAGAGGTTCAAGAGGTAGATTGAATATAAAGGACACAAACCTGAAGGGAAAATTGTGACCCTTTTGTAGTTGTTACATATTCTGAATTGGTCAAAGAAAACAGATAAAAAGAAAACCTTACGAAAACTATTTAAAAAAAAATTGTTTGGTATTCATAAAATTCAGAAGAAGTTTACACACGCTATGCAGACGACTCTGTGTACTTCAGTTTAAATTAATACGTCTCTTTCACACCAAATGTGACTTTATATTTACACAGACCCAAACGACTAATAATAAATAAGTGATTCACATGGCCATGAAACAGTGCCTATCAAACACACACCCACCAAACCTACAAAATTTCACCACTACCCCCCTCCTCCCCCCCCCCAAAAAAAGCAGCACACTCTCTCCTCCATATTTCTGTTAACTTTTACTGTAGCTTTAAAAAACTACCATGTGACCAGAGTAAATAATTGAAAACCTCTCCTTCGAAAAAAAAAAAAAAAAAAACCTTTCCAACAAAAAACCTTTCCAACAATTACCTCCAAGCTTAAAATTACCATTAACCATAGGCTTGAACAGTTTCTGCTTTTGCTAGCTGTGTGTTAATACATCCTTTTCCCATAGTCTTGATTGTTACAGATTCAACGGTAAATTGGACTGTTCATATATACATCGAGGATCGAGAGAGAGACCGCTAAGAGCAAAAACCATAAGGAAGATGTCTTGGAGTGTCTGTAATCAACTGGCCTCATTTCAAGTTCCTTAGGTAAACTAAATGTTGACACAAGATTTTCAAACACAGCCTTTTTTGACCAGGTAGAGAAGAGAGAAAGAAAGAAAGGAAAAAAGGGTGATTTATTTCTCTGATATGAGCCAAAAATAGACTGCGAATTAACGTAGGTAGCCGATATACAATTCTAGCAGCTATTAAAGAAAAACATTTAGGTGTCATATTCCTGTCTTCGAGTATTTCGTTTGCAAAGTAAATATCCTGATGTAGTGTTGCATGTAGGGAAGATTTATTCTGTTTTTTGTCAGAATTTATTACAAAGTTTGATTTTAATTTTGCATGTTTAGAAAGAAAAAAAAAAAAAATAGAGCAATCCGGGAGGAGGGTCTCAGAATCTTTATCGAGAATACTTTTGTTCTATTGAAGCAACAACAAAAATTGAATGATTTTGGAGGACAAGATGGATGAGAAAATGCAGCTGTTATGTGGTGACAGGTAAGCAATGAGTAGAGCATACCCCAACAATTCTTTAATTCTGCTGTGATGACAATTCTTGAAACCGTTCTTGAAAATTTTCCCCGACTTTCTACAGTATATCACATCTTTAATGACATTTTAGTCAGCAACTTAATCTAATCAACGTAACATATCATTTGGGGTTTGAACTGTCCAATTAAAATGTATGTTATCGATAAAGAGTTAATCTACTTATTTATTAAATATCTCCTATTCTGAGTAACCTTTCTGGTAACAATTAGTGCTTAATAGAAGCAGATGACAACATTTTCTTTTGCTTAATGAGAAGTGAAAATTGGGTCAAGAAATAAGATTGACATAAAAATATGCAACATCAGAGCATAATGTGGAAAAACAACACAGACAGGTCTTACCAGTCTATTCAGAAAGTTTATATGTAATAGGCCCGGTGTAGAGTTTTATATGAAATTAAAATAGTGTGCTGCAGGCAAGGCAAGAAGTCAGGGTTGTGTAGATGCAGGGAGTTGTTCCAAAACAACTCCCTGGTAGAAAGAGGTTTGATATGAAAAATTAAGTGCATTTTAATTTAAAAAAAATTTAAAAAAATATATATATAAAATATAAAATATAAAAAATAAATAAATAAATAAAAATAGTGCATATTAATTGCAAAATTGACCAAGCCAGGGCTAACTTTCACTACTAGGAGTACTCCAACAGGTGTAAAGGATTTTAAAAGCACTGTTTCAGATTGGGAGAAATGTTTGCTAATCTTTTCTGGCCTTTTTCTATTTTTCCCCCTTTTTATTGTCTTTTCTTTCTTGGAGGGTATGGGAGAAGAAGGGGGGAGGTTGGAGGGTTAAACGGTTGTTGTTAGTCTCCTATTATCTCATAGCCTTTCACAGTAATTCATCAAGTTTCCCCTTATCTCTACATACAAGCTAGTCTACCATGAAGTACCTACCATACAATTTGATGCCAAAAATCTAGGCAGGGTGTCTCATACTATACGTAGTTTGATCAATATTTTCTATAGAGTATCGCTCGGTAAAGTATACAAATTCCGGGAAATTTTGCGACGAAAACTGGGAAAACAAATCAAAGAACTACTGTCAAGGACCTTTGCATTCAAGTTGAGTGGGTATTGATTCAATGAATTACAAGACACGGTATTCAGACGAGATCAAATTAGGGACCAACCAAGTGGCATAGATTTGGCATCGCTGATTTGATAAAGTATCTGTGATACTCCAGATATTCCAAGACCATGAATTTTAGCAAGTTTAAAGTTCAGTTTAATGATCTGAATGTAATAAAGTGAGAGACAGCATGAACACACGAAAGTATCACTCCTATATTCCCGACTATTCAAATGAATAGTCTACACATTAAGGAAAGGTTTGGAATACAAATGTTAAAAAAAAAACAATTTTCAAAAAAAATAAAAAATTTAATTATTATTATTTTTTTTTTAAATTTGGTGAATGAAAATTACAAAGGGAAACCATTTTGGCCTTGTGATGAAGAATTAACCCTACACTGTAAACTTACGGAAAAGAACAAAGAATCTTATGGTAGGATGATTTTCCTTTCAATCATCAGTCCGTAGTAATTAAAACATTCGGCAGTTGCAATGACAAATACCTACTTTCAACCCCTATAGGTCGCATATGCAAAATAAGGTTAGGCTATACATATCTCTGCATTGGAAGTATGGTAGGTCAATTTATTACTATAAACACATATCATCCAAGCTGTGCACTTTCACACCGAATTACACACTTGTTTTCCAGTCAGGCAAAGTGCTTTAGGCTTCGGATACTCTAGTCGCTGAAATTTTACTTTGAGTTATTCAACATCCATATGATATAGCAATCTGTTACATAAAAAAGAAGCAAATTATGAATTTCATTGATCATAGTTAATGAAAGATACTACGCTCCACACACCACAAGAGCTCTGCAGTAATAAATATAAAAATGTCATTAGCAACATAAAAAACAACCAGAAATTTCAGCCAATAAAGTTTATGACTAAATATCTCCAATGAATTATAATAAAGAATAACTGATCAGGCCCATTCCAGGCCCATTCTCACCCCCCCCCCCCTTCCGATACCCTCACACATCCCTACAACCAAATAAAATGACCACATGTGATCAATAAATAGTCTTATACTGACGATTAAATTCAATGTTCAAATAATTCAGGATTTAGCACTTACACTGATTTATTAAATCTATCCAAAAATTAAATAATAATGACGTCGACGACGGTATAAATGATAAATAAAAAACCTATAAAAAATACTAATAACAAATTACTGAAATAA